>OZ026618.1:47909167-47939167 GCA_964020975.1 Hermodice carunculata | reverse complement strand
CAATGAATACCTAAGAATATACATTTGCATGACTGCAAAACAATTAATTGAACTTCAACCTGGTTGGTATTCCTGAAAGGAATTAGGGGGGTGATATCTCTTACTGCAACTCCCATGGCTCTATCTGTGCTTTGGGACAGGTAAAAGACATGGAGACTGGCCTAGCCATTGAAGCCAATGGAAATGTGTGGGGATTTAAAATGCGGAAGGATTTTGTTTTGTTCTGTTTTGTTTTCTGGTGATATAACTGCCCAGCCCGTGGCCCAATACTGCTTTTGCAGTGTGTGGTTTACTTTACACCTATATTGTAGCCTCAGGAAAAAGAATGGGGCATCTGTGGTGCCATATCATGGCTTGTTCACTTCTATTGTCTCTGGACCTCCAATAGGCCACCCTTTTGTAGGACTGCGGTAGGCCACGAGAAGGCATCAAGCTATTGTTATCATTATTATGAGTGATTGCAAACCAATCTTTACCTTTCAAAGAAAATGCATAGTACAAGCACTTTTCCCACCTGAGAAACTATTCCCGTAAGAACAAATTCACCTAACTTGAAAAGCGTATGCTCTAATTTAGGAAATATTCTGGCTGTCATGACTGTACTGGGCTTCAAGGACATGAGGACTCCAACAAACAAGTTGCTGGTGAATTTGGCATTTTCTGATTTCATAGTGCTCTTATTTGCCTTCCCTGAAAAGGTAATTACCAGGCTTCTCTGATCAAAATTGTGTACATGCAAATGTAGGAATGTGCATCTGTGCCCCTGGCTGAAGTATCAGGCACCCTTATTGCTTTAACACAGTTTGCTCTTAATATTAGCTTGTGTAGAAATTATATGTGTCACATCGCCTGCCCTGTAATTTGCACAGGATAGCTAAGTGTATACTTGAGTGGAAACACAAAAACAAAATGCCACAAAAATGAGATAATGGTCACAAGAGTGCAAGTAGTGTGTCTGGTATTGGAGTGCTTAAGGGCTGCGTCTGGTAACACAGTAACAAATGTGAATCCTGGCAGATTATGTATCATGCATATACATTTTTTTTTGTTTTTTTTTTTTTTGTTTTTTGTGGCTGCGTTGCGGAATCTTTTTTTTTTTTTTTTTTACTTTTGCTGCTTTGAAAGTTGAAGAGATGATCAAAGCACTGTTTGAGGTTGCTTGACTTGCTCTGTCTCGTAAAAACGCAATGTGTGCCAAGTTACAATAGTGGGATAGAGGGAAAATAAAGCATGTGATGTGCTTTCAAAAACATCAAATGAGAATACTTAATTTATGCAAAACGAACAGTATTCTTACTTGGGCAGCATCAGTACCAGAGTAAATATATTTTCTGTCATAATAGTTTATATCTCTCTTGGGGTGCTGGAGTAATATAAATATGCAATTATAACATACTTATTTGGTAAGATGTCTTGTTCATATGCCAGTGAGTGCACAAGCTTGCCAGTTCAGATCAGTTTTATAACATAATGTTCACTTTCATAGTTGATGCTTCCATGCAGATGGTTAATACTCATGTCAATATATATATATAACTCATACACACATGCATAGACACATATACATATGTTACCTGAGGTTTTCTGACTAAGATAACTTCCTTGTGTAGTGGAGCTGCATTGATACATGGTCTAGGATAGTAACTTTTTTTTTCAATCACATATCCATATAATGGGAGCTATGCATCTGCATGCTGCAAAGCTATTTGATCTATTTTGTTCACAATTAACGGGATTCTGTAAAACCGATCGTGTTGACAAAGAGCATTTATACGAAAATGATTTTTGGTTGTTTTAATGTTGAACCTGTTTGGAAAAGAGAGAGAGAAAAAACGTATGTAATAGCATTTCTTCCCCTTGAAAATCCTTCATGTTCATATCAACATTTCTAAATACATTGTGATAAATGCATTCAGGACGTCTGCCATAACTTACATTGATGGCGGATTTTACATTAAAACACTCGTGGTAAATGGCCAGGAAAATCTAAGACAACACGTATCCTTATAATGAAATACATTCAATGCTGCTATGAATGGGCAGTAAACTGTGAGCCAAAATTAGGTCCAGTGTAACAACTACCTTCATATACAGCTCTACATGCCATTACGATAATCTATACATATCATTTCAAGTTTCAAAGCTTATTATGATGCTGTTACAAGTGGCTTTGCACTGATGCTTTTATAATATTTAGTTACCTTTATGAATGGCTATAAACGTAAAATCACAAATGCGTTTATGGATTGGACATTATTTGTTATGAGATATTTGGTATTTAGCTGGTAGGAATTTTGATACAGCTATCTTATCATCTTTCTCTAATTTCCATACACACAAATAAAATTCATGGAGACGTGTAAAGGACAACATGCTCTATTATTTATGTTGTAGATTATTGAACGCTATTTTTTTGACACCATAAATTTGTCCAACGTTGCTTGTAAGTTTATGCATTTCGTTCAGTATATGGCATTTGGTTCCTCTATGTCTGGAATGGTTGTTATCGGTATAGAAAGGTACGTGTTTGTCCTATTAAACACTAACATAATTGGCCCCTGCACGCTCATTTATGTTGGTCTTGTGAATATTATATTTTTAACCTTTTTTTCAAAATTTAACAGTTACATCATAGTTGACTGCCACTTTTACTGGATGCCATCAGGCGCATGAAAGTCATCAAGTGCTTAGTAGAGTACGTTAGTCGCTGCTGCAATTCACTCTAAATATGCACATTGTTTCAAGAGGGTCCTATTATCTTGGGAGCACTATGTTCTACATGATGTTAAGATTCATCACAATTTTCTTTGCAAAAACTGTTCCGTTTAGGATCCAAAAATTGAAAATATTTACGAGTCGTGTGAAAAACGAGGCCGGAAAACGACATGTTCGATAAAAGAATTTATGTAACAGCTGAGCCTTATATATGTACGCCTCCATATATCTAATGCAGCCAGTGTAAATTGTCTGAAATGAAGAGCAGCTTAGGCAGTTATGCAAGGTCTACATGAATATATTGATCCCCCTTCCTATGTAGTATTGTATTAGGTAATAAATATCATTTTCATTCCGATTCTTTTATTGGCAAGAACTTAAAACCAACAAGATGTCAAAAATTACAACACTTTTTCATTATCAATACCAGTACTGGATTTTAGTTCGGCTGCATGAAAGACTACACATTGTAATGAAAAGGATAAGCTTTTCATATTCTTTCTGGACATTTATTTTTAATCTGCAAGACTAATGTAGTCCCAACATACAAAAAGTACCAATCCCGTATCTCTTAAAATACACAATTTTCATATTCATCTGTGTGAAAGGATCTGGTCTATATGGGTATGAATTTCTAAAGACATTAGACAAAACATATAAAAGACTCTCCATATAAAAGACTCTCCACATGACATGGCAACTTAATAACAAAACATTATTTTTTTCATTAATAGCAATTGCACTGAATGTTGAGCAAAATCAAAAGAACCCACTAGGTGAAGCAAATAAACGTTGCATTCATTTGTTTGGCTCCTTTTTTGCCAAAAAGCAGTGTTTTACAGTCAAGCTCTAAATTGATCAGAGACACTTGCTACCGGCAAACAGTGTAAGAAAGCCTGATTCCTTAACTCAAGCTAAGTTTATCAAATTAATCAAAGGGGCGATCATGACTTCTCAGAAAGTGGATTCAGAAATGCTGAACCAGTTATGTGGCTATGTTTTGCTGTCTCATTTATTCTGTGGCACAATTCTACCAGCCTAGGTTACGTTCTATGGCCAAGGCGTACTAACCATTCAAACTTAAAGGTAGCAGTATACTTGAATAAGCAATGCAAGCTTTTCTTTTTAATTTTATAGATACATGATCATATGCCACGCAGTAAGGGCTTTGAAATGGAATTCCCGCAATCGAATGCTATTGCTGATTGGTACAATGTGGCTGTCTGGAATAATAATTGCACTACCGGCAATCTATTTATGGGTATATAATAATCATCCTGTATCACATACACACACACACACATACATACATACATACATACATACATACATACATACATATATACATACATACATACATTACCACAGATACAGGTGGGAAACAGGGAGCATGCAACACTTATAAATGTATTTGACAGCAACAAAGTCGAAAGTTTGTTCATGAGAGTCGATGCCTTCGACCTTCATGCTGTGAAGTGTTTTGACTAGGTAAACTGTAATAACGGCAGGATGCACTTTCTCACCGCTGCATAATCATCTGCTAAGGTTAACCGCTTACTGTTAAATTTGTAGCAGATTTTTCAACCATTTGGACTCATTTGATGCTACATATTGTACCTAAAATGTTTTCATCGTATTTATTTCAACCTGTCATCAGTAGTAATATATCTGATGCTGCCACTTACTCGGTCCAACATGAAGGTTAATGTATAATTAAGTTTGGTTGAAAACTTTGTCACAAGATTTCATGCGTGAAGCAGTTATTATAAGTTTGACAATTTTGGGGCACGAGTTCGTAATTTGAGAAAAACTATAAAAGGACAGCGAGAGACACGGACGTTGTCCAAGTGTGCTCGGACAGACAAGTTTGACGACTTAACCATCGCTTGAAGAGCAGATTATTTTTGTTAAAAAAGGAGTAGCTGGGAGCCCCATACCATTGTAAGTAGAAATCTAGTGTATTGTTTGTATGCTAAATAGTATTTGTGAGAATTTGTGTACTTTTCGCATTTGCCTTAGTTTTACCGCAGCAATGTTTAAGTTCGGTATGAGCTCATATTATATAAAGGTTTCATTTTCTAAATGTTCAGATTGAATCGAACAAGTTATCAAACAGGTTGTCGCTCGTAGCAGTGTACACGTGTATAGAATGTTCGTGTGTTGATATTTATGGAATTGCAACTGGTGAATAAAATTCAATAAAACTCAAGCTGTTAACCACCCACGTTTGTAAAAATTTCTTCCCCAAAGGAACCTTCACTTGCTGGACAGTGCTTCAATGTAGCTGTTTTTAGCATGGAAATTGATCCATCTTTTTCTTTTTAATATATCATATATATTCATAGTAAATATAATAAATAAAGATAAACAATACCATGAAACATTGTTTTTCACTTGTATTACCTTGGACTTTATACAGGCGAGCTGCACATTATAAACCTTTTCCTCTTATAAAAACCAACAGTTCATTTCTAAATTAGAAATTGTCATTACCATATCCAAAATGTAGTCCTAGTGACTCAAGTCCAATTCAATTTCGACCAAAGGCATTATTCCTTGGTAATATGTAGCTCGAGCACATAAATTATTATTTCGTTTTTATCCAAAGAGTCCAAAATGTACATGTATAACAGTCAAATTTCAACTATGGTTTCCAGATGTATATTTGAAAGGAATATTAAATGTTCAAGGAAGCATAGAATCCCATGTCATTTAATAAGCCATTTATTCAGGTAATAGTTGAGGACTCAAAAAATGCAGTATGCCATTGTAAGTGATATGCCAGTCATTTAAACATAATGTTCATCTATTTTATGGCTCTAAAAAGTTCAAGGGGGCAAATGTTTCACAGTCCTTATTATTTAAAAAGTCAACCACAATAAACACAGAAAGAGTTAGGTTTTATGAAGAGAGAGATAGAGAGAGACACAGAGAGAGAGAGAGAGAGAGAGAGAGAGAGAGAGAGAGAGAGATCGTGTTGAAATCCCTAAAGGTAAATGTAAGTGCTGCTGTTTTCCATGTGACAGTGTTATTTCAATTTTTTTAATGTTTCAAAGCAAATTTATTGCAAATGGTATGAAAATACTTAAAACACGATTCAATGTTTAGTGAGGTCAGTTTCAGGGTCAAAAGTCAGAAAGTCATTTTAAAGGCCAAATGAAACATAATTTGGCAGCCAGACATGCCTTCACCTACAATTGCATACCACTGCCTGCGGACAATTAAACTACAGTGGTTTCCTGTGGTGAAAGAGTAGAGTGATTGAATATCATTTTCTGTGCTTCTTCTGACCCTCTTAGATGGCAGGCAGAGTAAACAAATTGACAAGCGTTTTATAAGCAAGGGCGCCATCACTACTCAGTGCTCAGGAGCTTTGTGCACAGATAATTACAGACTAGATTCTGCCATTATGCAATAGCTTTATTTAACATATTTCCAAATCATTTCAGCTCTTCATAATTTGAGTGAACCAAAGTTTCTAGAATTACCTTAAACTTGAAGTTTTCACTTTGGTATGACTTGCTCAATTGTTTCACTTAAAGACTGGCGATCATATTTATTCAGCGTGCTTTACATGATGACACACCTGTTTTAAAGTTGAGTGAAGCAAGGCTTTCTTCTGGGGAATGTGTGCCTTAAGGTGGAAGGTCTGAAGCCCCACCTTCAGATAACTTCTAATCACTTTTTCATATTTTTGGAAAGTCTGATACTTAAACTACATGCTCCCTAAAACTCAGATGTGTGAACATAAAATTTATATGAGATAATTGATCTCTAGACTTCTGTTTACAATGAAAAGTTTAAACAGTGACGGACACATGGCTTTGTGTGCATGGGCATGATAATGAACCATGTCATTGTTTGCACAGTCATTAGTCCATGACCGCTGGAAACCAATTGAGCTATTGACAAGGGTCACTCACAGGAAACCATTAGCTGTGGAGCTAAGAATGGGCCAGTTCAGACTAATCACTACCATTGTTCTGGTTACTTTGAAATTCTCGATTGATGTAAAAACAAATTAGCACAATCCACTTACTGGTCCCCAAATATGGAAAGCCACATGTGAACCCACACCCGAACAAGCCAAGTGTGGTGTTCCCAAGTTAGAAAAGTCGAGATTTAAGCCACAAAATATACTTTTGTTTAATGACAACATCACAGAGGTAAAGCTGGAAGTTTATTTCACACAATAATTAAAACACGGGACAGAAGAAATGAGTATGTGTCATATTACAGCCATAAATGCATAAGAATTGGCAACTTTTTCTTTAAATGCGATTTTCTCGGAACTGTTTTTTGCTCAACCTCTGCAATTTGTGTCTCGCCTCCCAAACGTACAAATTGCCCTATCACATTAAAATCAATGGACATTAGAAGAAAAATATCATATCCAGGAATGGTTCCCAGGATTTTTTTTCTGACAACCCCTTCCGTGACTTTTGGAGCAATTTATAGAAAGAAAATGAACAACCTGTCAGAACTTAATTAAAAAATTGTATAACTTTTTATTTATGCTATTTCAGGACTAACCATTGAATTCGAACCTAGACATGGATATATATTTTCAATTTATTCTGATTTCAACTGGAAAAAAAAACAATTTTGTATGACTTCTGCACGAAAAATGTGAAAATCCTACCATGTCAGAAATAATGCTATAAAATCTCAAAAAATTCCGATCCCACAAAAAAACCCTATGGATATAAATCTATGGATATGTAGTAATCAGAAAATATATAGGTTTAATGTACTTGTGACAAAATTAAATGGGTAATTGCGATGCAAAGTTGCCAGTCTCACTGCGCACTAGCTTCACAGCTTCCACCTTAAATACGGAAACGTACACCAGAAGATATATAGGCCACGAAAGGTCCCACATAGCCATCCTGTCCTGTAGAGGAGGACAGGATGGGATCGATATATAAAGTGATAATGTTTTGTAAAAAAAAAAAAAAACGTTTTGAACATGTTCTGAGGTCAATGCTATATTGCGTGAAATGATAAGTCTGATCGGTGATACAGTGACATCAAGTGCGTGCTCAAAGCGACATGAAGAGAGTTTGATTATTGTAGTATTGTGTAAACAAAATTGTCATTTGAAATATTAATAGATTATCTCCATGTGTATGTTTAACCCTACAGGGGGCTGACACCGTGCAAAAAGCATTTGGACAAATACGCAATTACTGCTTTTCTCCACGCATGTTCGATGGTACCATTAAAAGGCTCGCAATGATGCTCTACCCTATTCTTGTGCAAATAACAATACCACTTACGTTGCTGTCAGTGATATACACCAGAATTTGTCTAACTCTGTGGAAAAGTTTGCAGGAGTCCTCAAAGATGACACATACATTTGCAAGGTATACTCTTACTTGTGATTTACTAACTCATCTGAAATCCGTTTCAGGCCACAGACCACAGTTATAAATCCTTCTATTTTCATATTAGCATTTTTCAGTCTAAAAAATCAGCATTTTGGTATTTTGAAATTCCGCGAACGGCATTTTACAGATAAAAATGTCAGCAAAATATGGACAGATTTTTGTCATACGATTCCCAGATCGTTAATTTGTGATAATTGAAATACGAAACAACACCTGGATGTCAGCTTTATACAGGTGTATGAACTGTGCTCCTGCCAGGGTCACATCATTGTCCGTCCCCACCATAAAGTTCCCACCTGGCCTGGAAGACAGTGCACCTATATGGCCACCAATGAAGCAACTCTGCGATGCAGCAAACCTGACTGAGCTAACTTTATTTAAACAGAAGCTACGGCATGCTGGAAACACAGTATTTTCACAATTACGGACTATCTCCGTTGGGATACGCAACCAGCCAATCACAACTGTGGTCTGTAACCTAATAGACTTATCAAAATTTTTAAAACTTGTTCAACTGATGCCACAACTTGTTTTCTGCAAAGCATTTGCATTAACTCTACCAAACTTCAATATTAAGGAAAATATCAACAGTGTGACAAGCAGCCTTTTAATCTGAAAAATCAGTTTTTATGACAAATAAAATAATTAAATAAAATTTTAAGGAAAATTATATAATTGCATCCAATCAATTCTTTTCTGTCCAATATGAATACGATACACAATGGGCTATGATGCAAACCCATAATCACTTGCCTGCATGTCCTGCCCCTACAATGAGAGATCAAATTACAATGCCCCACCCCTTAATTTTAACCCCAAATTTAAATATATTGCTAAAATTTTATGAATTTTTAGGTGAAATTGGTGATTTTTTTACTGTTTATGGATAGATTCGTGACATTTGTCTAAAAAAAATATGACATCTATCACTGCTGAGGCATTAATGGCGGATGGGGGGAGTATCAGTTACACCAAGTCAGCATCAAATACCAGTCATTATGGCAGTATTTTACTCATATAATCTGAATTGTGGCAGACAATGGAACAGTTTCAGTGTTTAAACATTATTAGCCCATCAAAGTGCACAGTTTAAGACTAGTTGGTCACAGATTAGAGTAGCAGTATTCAGCAAATTATGTTATTTGGTACTAAAATTATGGAATTTTAACGTGCCCATTGTTTGAACATTAGGAGGGCAGTTGGGTATCGTAAGAAGATACCTAGATATACTAATATACCTGTGAATATAGCTGGTTTCTCCAAAATGTTTTACAGATCCAGCTGCTAAAATGTACCTCCAGTGGTTTTCTGTCAGGGTTCTGCAAATGGATTTACGTAGGTGTTTCTTTTTAAAAGTCAAATATGTGTTGTTATTTGTCTTTGACGAGCGTAAAACAATCTGAATCCGCTGGGCCAATTTAAAATGAAAAGATGCTTCTGTATGTCCCGAACAGACGATTTTGTTTGTCAATGTATCTTCCTGCATACTGAATTTCATATTCCTTCCCTAATATAAAAAATGGCAGGGAGCATTCAGTTTTATATTGTCCACACTTGCCTCGCATGTCTACTTACAGATTCTGGAATTTTTCGACTTTTTAAATACAAAAAGATCGAACAATGCTTGCAACTTGATTAAAAAATATTATCAGGCAAATTTGCAAACTCAAGTTGAAATTAATATCAATTTTATGCGGTACCAATCAGACATCATCATGGAACCTAAATCTGCATGCTGCCCTTTATATGGTGGCACTCTTCAAATGGTCGTGAATTTTCTTATGACTACTCCCTGGGGTTGTATAAGGATTTCCATAACCGGAAAACCTCATGGAGACTTTCATATTTAAGCCTAGTAGCTAGTAAAGATATTGTGATTTATGTGTGAATCGTTTTTGGAAAGTATAACTGTCCGGTGAGTGTATTCGGAACTAAAATACGTTCGTGGAAACGACGCACGTATTGATTTGCACATTGTGACCGTGGGGGGGGGGGGGGGCAATGATTGTCAGTCAAGATCAATTTGGCAAGCAGAATAACCTACACCTCACTGTGATGTCAGAAATGAAGAAACGGGAGCGTACACAAGCCAATTTGCTGGTTTTGGTCGTAGTGAGTGAACACATTGGGCAAAGATCCGTAATTCTAAATTTCCTTTCCGTTACAAGTTCCGAAAACTCCCCCACCACTTCCCTTGGTCAATAGCATGCCTGTGCCCTGTTTTCTATCAAGGATACGGTTGCATCTTCCCTCTGGGAAGCATGCTGCATTGGTGTTGTTTCAAACTAAACGAAAGCATAGTAGTTTTAAAGTAAATATTTAGAAGATAACATAGTCGGGAAAATGGAAACAGGGCAGCGCGCCAGCTGGCAAAAAGAACCGCTCTGTACCACTCTCCGAGCACTACTCTGCATTGTACCCAGTACACATAAAAATGATATTAGGTTGTTGGTGTACTGACCATGGACTTCCAGATTTTGACTTTGCTTGTCTGATGGCTGGTGAGTTTAGATCATGGATGGCTGTCGTTTTTCCCGGATTTTAGGAGCAGTTTCTTTAGCATTGATGAAAACTGTTGTACACTTCTATTTTGCATAATGTTTTTAATATTACATCATATCATCTTTAGATATTCAATGAATACTTTGTTGCTTGGTGGATATTAAATTGTTCCTCTTATATGTGGGGATGTTCATGTTGATGTACGTGTTAAAGACGTTCGGTACACTGGTCAAAAGATTTTAGAAATCTCTGGTTTTTGGTGTGAACAAAGATATTGGCATTTGAAACAAAATGCAAGCAAAAAATTGGCATGTCACGGTGCTACTTTTGTCGCTAGGTGGCGATACATGTGAGGACTACAGAAATTTGATAGCAGCCATTATATATGTGGGTAAAAGCAAAAAACAAATTAAGGATGCATAACTATGCATAAATTACCTCGATATGAGTGTTTGCAATGTATATCAAGCCTTTTAATAACAAATATATAGACAAAACATGCTGGAATGTGACTTTAAATTCATCTGGTCTTGCAAAAATGTATAAGTGCTCACAGTATTTTGTAAATTTGAAATAGAAAAAATATTTACAAATCCCTGAAAAATTGTAGGGGGTTTCCAAAATATGTACTGATTTCATTGATTAACAAAAAAAGGTATCATACGGTGCTATTTTTTCTGCAATTGTACAAAGAATTCATGCATGTTGACTTAATTTGTTCTAAGTTAATAGGTAAAGGTATCCATTCATTGCCTCACTTCGATACCATATCAATATACATGTATGTAGCTCAAATGAACGGCAGTACGTCGTTAATTTTATATTCCAGTCATAATATATACTTTCATAGTTTTACTTAGAAGAGGCAAACATTTTAAGATTCTCTCCATAGTGCAATACAGCAATGTGGAAAAAACAGGTAAACATAAGAATATCAAAATTATAGTTGCCTTAATACAGTGTCGAATGGTAGCACAGGTAGCACATTATCAAATATGCCTGTGCCACCTTTTGACGCTGGGGTATTACTCTGTTGTTGTTTTTTTCCAGTTGGGACAGCGTTTATCGTACCACATTCACAAGAAATGGACAGTACACTGACCAAGCCATATCGTTTTTCTGATTCTGTGTTTTTAGGGACAATGTTTTTTTTTTTTTTTTTACATTCCTCGCATACAAGATTATCGGCTAGTACACTTAGTTCCACTATTTTGCGACCTTCGTCCCTGTCAGTGTTTACATGTACATGTGGCATTTGGGGGGTGGGCGTGGCACTTTCGACGGTGGCTTGGTCAGCGTTCGCTGATTGTGTACATGCGTTTTGGTCTACCACTGTCGTGTTTCGACGTATTCTGCCTTGTTTTAAAGTATTTAGTCCTTTGTTTTGGCATTTGTTAACAAACCGCCCATTCTTTTTCCTTTTCACTCTTCGTAAACAATCCATGTTTCTCAAACGGAACTGTGCAAAATAGGAAAAGCGAACAGCAGCTAGTGCAGGTATCGACAAATACCAGCTCTAACTGCATAGAGGCATTGGACCATAAATGGTTGCGCATAACGCGGTGTACCGAACGTCTTTAAGATCTCGCAGATTTCGACTTGGACTGAGTGAGATAAACGGTAATGACACGTATTGGTCAGTCTGATACTATTATAATTTTTGACAAGTTCTCCCTAACCATAGGCTGCATTCTCTCTAAACTTGGCGGAGTTTGGTCACTAAGATTTCTCCACCAGATAGCACTGCTATCTTATCTTTTATATGGCCGTGAATTGTACATGTTTACTTGGGTAGTATAGAGGTGCTTTTACAAGCAATTTTTTTAAAGCAAATTACCAACTCAACTTCAAATTTGGATGGGATATAGCTTATTTGTTACTCTATTAACGATGTTCAGCAGGCTTTCCTTCGACGGTTACTGCATTTTGTTTATTTTGGTAGGAAAACACGAGCAAGTGTCCTCCTCTTAAGGCGCTAGACAAGTCGCTTTGCAATTTTTTATGGTAACAAATTGGACCACAACTGTGTTTGAGTGGAAAACAAAAACAAAACAAAAAACATACAGGATGAACCTAATTAGAACCCTTAATCTATTGACTAACGTGTTATCTCATTGATTACATGTTACCAATTAGGTTGCGTTCCTGTGTGTTCTTTAAAGTCCAGGTCAAGTCTGATCCCTGCACCCAACCTTGCAAGGGCAATGGGGGACAATACCAGCGTGCGAAATGGCATTTAGCCGGGTATCTTCAGCTGCAGTGTACACACCATAACATATTTTTTCCCACGCTAACGCCTAAATTAGCAAAGTATCTTGAACCAAGTCCATCATTACAAAGTCACAAGATAAAATAACTGTGTCAAGACTACCTAGTATTGGCTTGGCTTGACTTGGCACGATCAGTAGTGCTTTTAGAATCCGCTTACGTGTGTTGTTCTTTTCCCGTTTGTCCGCCTATTCGCTTCTCATACGGATTTTAACCAAATATATCTCTACCAAGATTGCAAAATATGTAGTGAAGTTCCTAATAATTTTGTCATTAGATCTATTCATGAACGTGCAGTATTCTAGGGAACCTGCAAATTTAAAAATATATACACAGTTAAAAAACGTCATACTAGCTACAGGCAATTTTGTCAATGGTTTCACTGCTGGAACCAGTCACAATTTTATTGTTGAACAAACAAGTCTCAACACATTAGAGGCAGGATGCGAAGAACAAAAACAACAAAACAACACAAGACAGAAACGTGCTGTCTAATCCTGTTGCCATTCAGCTTACTTAGGCTTTTTGTCATAGTGTCACTGTCTTTGCTTTCTACCTGTATCTCAACGTCACTTTGTCCTGATTATTTGTGTCGATCCCACCCCCCCCCCCCCCCGTGCCGCCCACGTGCAGAAATTATTTGCAGAGGGTCCAGTCCCGTTTTCCAGTTAGTGTTTTTAAAAACAAAATGTGTTGAAAGCAAATCTGTTTTGGTATTATGCATGGTATAAAAGCCAACGTTGTAAGCTATTCCACTGGCTATTTGCTGCAAAGTGAAGCAATAGTTCAGAAGGTGCTCGTAATTTTACGCCACACAGATGCAATGAAATATGTGATGGACATAATATAAAATACTGATCAACTCTCTTCGTTACCACAGTAAAGGCACTGCTCAACCACAAATGTCCTGCCCAAAACAAGGCACTTCTGCAATACAAGGGCGAGTAAAGGTAAGCCAAGTTCAATTTACAGAAAAATCAGGAGGCTGCTTTAGTTATTATTACGTCACTATTGCTTCCAGGTTTCATGTGAAAAGAAATCTGATTTAAGGCAATGCCAATGTGCACCCTAACAAGAAACACACTAAGATAGGTGCCTACAACAGATTTCTTGCTAGAAATTATTATCGGACTGCTATTGAAGCACTGTTTAACGCAATAAGGATAGACAAATCATAGTGATGTACTTGCCACAGACAAACATGCAGATTGGGACGTCCACACGTTGGAATACTTAAGTGACAAATGATTAGATCAATAAATAGTCACAAGGTCTGAGATGTACAGTCCTAGAACCACTGATCGATAAGCCACGGACTGGGAGCTTAACATGATATATATTACACGTCTAGAAAACCAGACCTCTGATGCCCTCATGTGTTCTAAGGTAAATGGCGATATCTGTTATGACGAGAAACCCAAATCTGTAACCTCAAGATTAGTTTGAACACTATAAACTCCGATACTCCAAGAAAAAAGTCTCATTCTGTACCATTGGGTAAGTACAAATTTGTTTTATTAGATTGTGTATAAGTACTTATTAAATGCATGTTAATTATAAATCAGCGGGTACACGGGTTAATTATTAATAGCGCCCACATTACGAAAATGCAGTTAAACTGATTCTACAAAACATAAGGGAACGTCTAATTAACGAATCAGGCTTATCAAAAATGAATCATACAAAAAATTAATTAAGTACAGTAAACCCCACACTTACCTGTAACGATTCGTCTTTGAATAGAACCCACGTCTACGTAACGAGATAAAGCAACAACCATTTTTCAACCCAAAGTAAAACGCAAAAGTAATAATCTGAAGGAGAGGAGTCACGCCATTAATTGCGTCGTACTGTGAAACTGGTCAGGTCAAGGTTATTGTGTTACAGTACTATATTATAAAAAAACCTTTCAGAGTTAATGCAATCACTGTTTTTGACTTAATCTATATAATAATTTATCATGATCATTACATTTTTTCAATTCAAATTCAAGCATTAACAGCTGAATTAATTAATAAACCGGTCGACAGTGGGAAATAATTCACTGATATCTCGGTCATTAAGCATGTTTCATGGCCCCAATTCACAGATGTCCGAAAAAAGGATATGTAATTATTGTACCGTTTGAAGGAACTATTTCTGTGGGTTTTTTTTTTAAATCCTGACTGGTGATTGCTTAAATGTAACCAATCGAGCAATCTCATGTGGATCTATATATAATTTGATGAATCACATTTGGAAAAAAGTTTAATCCAGAAAGTAATTCACGTTTCTGATAAGCTTACTCTCTGTGGCTGAGGCCAATCTCGAGACATTTCCCCAACCCATAACACTACACACACACCACACAGTCGACACCAGCCATTTAGGTATAGCATCTAGGAAAAAAGTAATGATAATGAAAATTATTTAGTCATGTAATTTGAATTTATGTTGTATAGGCCTATGCGAAAAAGGAAAAATCTGTATGACAAAAATAACTAGATATAGGAAGTTAGAAAATTTTGACAGTTAAATTATTATTCATGATGTAATAAAGTGCCAAAGTGTATTGAAACCAGAGAAACAAAATTTTACAAGTTAGGTTCTCTCAAACAAAATGTGTTCACTTTTTCAAAAATTATTTCATAACCTCTTCATACGAGTTTATTAGAAATGAATTTAACTGTAAATGCAAAAATCTATACATTTATCTGAAAGACAGCCGAAGCGTAATGTTTGAGATATTATTGGTATTTTAATAACCTAATTATACCGCAATCTTACTTTCTGGAAAATGATACATTACAACTTCAAAATTGAAACTATTTTTGTGATAAATTTTAGCAATAAAACAATTATCTTGACATTAACATCTAGAAATATACCATGATAATGGATAAAATTATTTTTCTTCAAAGAATTTGCTTTAGGATAAATTTGGTTTGCAATTTCTAAGAAATTTCGAACATTTGGGGATGTCAGGGCATCAGGACAACTTGACATAAATGATTTTTTAGCTGAATACAAATTTGTTTTATCACCTTTTGCTTCAATATAAATTCAAACCAGATTGAATATAGATCAGCAGGTGAAAAAGAGCAATTACTACCCATAAGAATACAATTAATTTACCTAAAAGAAATTTAATTAATACAAATAATTTTTCCTATGGGTTGAGATTTCTTATTATTTTTTTTCTTCCTTTTTTGTTCTGCCGACGAATATGTTTTTATACTGTACTAATAATATTTCTCAGCCGTATGTTTTAACATTTGGATAATTATCTTCTTTCTAATACGGACTGAACATTTTCAAGTGGTAAATCAGTATCAAGTGTTCAGAAATCAGAAATACGTATATTCTTAGCTTTCAAACTTCTTATTCTTTTTATTTTTTTTTTCCATTGAATCAGTAATACTCCCCGATATAATTGATACCAGTGGACCATTGAATTGCAGGAAAATATTTACGAATATGGTTTTATTAGTTATTAAATAGTCACTTTATCCAATAATTGTATAGTGCTACAATTAGATGCGCATACTGATGCAGATTTATCAAGATTTTAATGCAATTTAGCAATCCACAATGATAAAAGAAGGGAATGATCTTAATCATGTGTTTTGATACTGCAATAATTTTTGGTTATAATTTGATGTCATCTTTATGTTGGTGAACTGATACATAAACATTATAACCTTTTATACTGGTACCTGAAATACTGTTTATGCATAGCTCTTTTTTTAAAACGTCAATGTAACTTTTTTAAAAAATAATTCCATAAATGTTAACAGCTGTGTCTATAGGACAATTGAAAAATCTGTCAAATAAAATTTTTCAAGCAAGTCTTTTTCTTTTCTTTTTTTTTTTTTTTTTTTTTGCTCTATGTAAACTTTTTATTTTTACGTCTGATGGCAAATAAAATTGTCTTGACAGGCATTCTGATTGATTGATTGCTGGATTGATTGATTGATTGATTGATTGATTGATTGATTGATTGATTGATTGATTGATTGATTGATTGATCGATCGATTGTTTTGCTTTTATTTTGTAGGTTATAAAAATGATGATACTGGTTGTTTCCATATTCTTTCTTTGTTGGGGGCCTGCCCTTATATACAACTTTCTTGAGGAATCAAGGTTCATTCGAATGCCACAATCGAGTTCGAAATATGGAATAGGATTTAATTTGTATTTGTTGGGACTTGCAAACAGCTCTATCAACCCATATATATATCCTTTCTGTTCAAGGTATGCATTCATACATTTTCGTACTAAACTTTTGACATTTATTATATATGTATATTTATTCACAAATTCAGGATTATGGATGTCAATTATTTGAAAATGCACTCCACGTACTTTTCAATGCAAAGTTCTTCTGCCCAAAGTTTGCACCTCAGAACAGGTCGGTATCTACCCTTTGTGGGTATTGCCGCTAACTTGTTGCAACAGTTTCCGTACCTTGCGTAATATTGTCTGTGGCACCACAAGATTTCAGTGCTTTGTTCTTCTTTTACCCAGATCCACACGCCAAACCAGTCTCCTGATGACCCAAACCTCTTTCAAAATAACGTTCTAACATTTTAACATATTAGGCCATGTATTACATAGTAGCACTCTAGGTGGTACACACATATTGAGTTTGATCACCATTATCGTACACCTGGTTCAACATGAAAATTACATGACTAGGTACACAGGATATATGCATTTCCCTTTTTCAGCTGCTTGGTTGCTGCCATGGGTTAACTGCTAGTTCGTGTGCCGGCCGTTTCATAGTTAAAAGAGAATTTTCGTTTTCGCTGCTCGTTGATAATAATGGACTTACTACTCAGAATACAAACAGGAATTGTACTACATTACGCATAACGCACTGGGCCGTGTCGATTATGGCACACACGCACACCTACCCCCATTGAAACATTGTTTTAAAGAATGAGGGTTTGGTATGTTTCAGGTCTGGGGTCGATGGTTGCTTGCGAATATTACTGGCTCAACACGCGGACTGTTCGTGGCCCGCGAAAAAAAAGGGGAGGGGGCCGGGGGGGGGGCGATGAAGGTTAACATGATACCTCTCGACTGCAAGGCTTTTACAAGTAGATGTTTAAAACAGGTTGAGTTACCGGACAGACTGGCATGACTGTTTTTTTTTTTTTTTTGTTTTTTTTTGTTTTTTTTTTTTGTTTGTTTTTTTATTTTTTTTATTTTATGTTTTCTTTTAGGTTAGCAGAGCTTAAAAAGTAAAATAAAAAAAGGTACGTTGCTTGCGGTCAAATTTAACAGAGACATACCACGCAATCTGCATCTGCGCCAGCAGAAAAGTAAAAATGACGGACTGTAACCAGTGTTTTTATTCTTTATTGACTACCAAATAAGTCGCTGTAAAACGTCACACCATTACCAAAATCGATAATAAGAATCAAAAAGTATCCTTACGTGTAAACTGTTTTAAAGTATTTCTTTACTTTATAATTGGAAGCAATTAGTGTGTTTTACTGTTTTGGATTAGAAATTACCAATTCACAAAATTTGGTAAAGCATTTCAAGAACCATGCTGTTCTAATTATTTTTTATCCTCAATAGAAAATATTCAAGTGAAAAGTAAACCAAGAACAGAAGTAAAACTTAACTATACAGGTTTCTTTTCTTTAATATTTTTGGTAAATATAGTGGTTTCGTGCATACTGTCAGTGTCAAATGGTTGTTATAGTCACAACTTTCTCAGACTTTTAAGCTCATTGAACTATTTTCTTTCCATTACATTACATTTCTTACCTGATGATTTCCATATTTTTAGGGCATTTTGGTGACATTTTTAGCAGAATAAATAAATGTTTCAAACCCAAGTTTTTTGCACTTATCCATGAGTTTAGAGTATAAGCATGATATTCAAATAATAGGCCGCGCTATTTTCTTCATGGTTACTCAAATTAAGGCTTTTTAATTAAACGGCCTGTCACGTAAGTGACACACAGTCACGTGGGTGACAAAGTGCGTGTCACGAAGATGATGTTGAGCCACCGAGTCTTAGTTTTATATATTTTAAACCCAAGTGTTTGGCATGTATCCATTGGTTAAGACTACAAACTTAATATTCAAATATCCAGCAGAGCAAAATTCAATCTAACAACCGTAATTGAGACTCTCATTAATTGCCCTGTCACGTAAGTGATACATTGTCACGTAGGCGACAAACTGTCATGAATATGGAATTGAGCCATGGAGTCGTACATGTAGTTTTATGTGGAAAATACAGGGAGCAAAATGGAAAACAGAAAAACAAAACCCATGCACGGGAAAAACAAATTTAATAAAATTCACAAAAGCAATATTTACTTTTCTGTGTCAATGTGTTTTCCATCACACTAACCACAGGCCAGCTAATTTTCTTCTGTGATGATCTATGAGATGATAACTTATGCATATACCACAACCGACTCATGAACAACAAAGCTTGAGACGCGAGTGTAGTAAGAGGCAGGGAACCAGTCTACCTCACTGTACCTCGGGGCAGATGTAACGATACTAATGCTGTGAAGTTATGTCCACCTCAGAGCAACAATTAGGCATACTGGCTCTTTACTGCAACTACGCTGTAGTTTCAGGCCTTGTTGTTAAAAATTAGTTTTGCTATGAACATGATTTATTATCTTCATGGATCATCCGAGAAGAGAATGAGGTGGCCTGTGCACAACATGACAGGAATGAAAAAATTGTTCAGCGTACATGAAGAACCTTTCTAATTTCCATCTGTTTCTAAAATATTTCACTTGTAGTAATATACTTCAATAATCAATGTCAACATTTTACCAAGAAACATAATCATTTGGCCATGGCATTTCAGGCCATCTTAGCTCTATCTTATGAATCCTGAACATTAACATTACACCATTGTTAAACATCATCAATGAATAGCATTTTCTTGCTAATTAATTTCTATAATTATTAAATATCAATTAACAGACAAACACACTGCAGCTAGTATCATTCAGACAAAATGAAAATCAAATTTTAAACCATTAATTCCGTTTTAGATCACTGGACTTAAATGAATGGGCATGGATTTACCGGGTAGATTCAGAGATGCTGAAGCATTTCCCATGAATCCTCTTGCTGTGTTAACATTTACTTGTGCTTCATTCAGTTTTAAGTTTGAAACAAACAATGTCACTCTATCTGAAAAAATAGATGTGTACAACTTTGCCACTAAGTTCTTTCAGTAGTGAACATAGCCTGGTATTATAATCAGAAGTATTTATAATTAAACGAGCGGCCCCATTTTAGTCTATGCAAAATATCATTATAATATATCTGGCATTAGCCACCCCATGGCCAGACGGTATCGAAGTAGTTAAAAAAATATTAACATTACAAGTATATGTTTCCGCAGTTTTTTTATTTTCATTGAAAACTTTTGAACGTACTGATAACATATATTCTGACGTTATCAGACAGTTCTATATTTTTGTGCTAAAAATATGGAAAACATTTTGCCATTCCATCTTGCTTGAAATGAAAAATATAATGCAGGCAATCTACGGTATCACAAGTTCCAATGTTGTCATTGGAGAGATATGGTGGTGAGGTTGGGTGAACTATTTTAACGGGGCAGTATCTAAAGTAGGCCAGTATCGTTCTCATAGATACATTCTTCAAATCAGTAAATTATCTAACTTTCTTTTCTCATCTATCATGTTTGGTCACTACGTGACAGAACAGGTCACCTACTAACATGAAATTTATATTTTTTTCAAAATCTAATGCCGCTCTAGGACAGTGGCTGTGGTAAAGTTCAGGTGGTATATTTTTTAACAGGGCAGTTGGGCCTATATTGTTTGCATAATTATATATTCTTCAAATCATTAAATTATCTAACATATTTTCTCATCTATCATATTTGGTCACTCACGTGACATATCATATACAGCACCTTAAATTTCAGTAGCACTATGGGGAGGGTGTTGGTAGGGGGTGGGTGGGATACATTTACATGGCACTAAAGTTATATATGGTTCTCATAATTTGATCAAATCAGTAAATTATGTAAATTTGCCTTATCATTTATCAGAATTTGTCACTTTTGTGACATGCACAGGTCACCTCCGGGACATGCTTGCGTCACTGAGGTGACCGTCAAGTAGGTGACATTTTTACGGTTTTCTGGCTGCAGTGACATGGCAAGTTCCTATAATATTACCCAACTACACCTGATTAAACCTTTCTATGAACCACATTCACAGACATATTAGCCCTGGTGTGGTCCTTCCAAGTATCTGAATAAAGCTTGTCACTTTGTTGACACTTAAAAAAATAATAATCTCAAATTTATATATTCATGAGCAATTTTTAAACTTCATTTGGAATCCAGCGGCATGGAATATCTTCCCTTTGGTATGGCCAAGGAGAGGGAATAGGATGTAGATGACAGCAGTTGAACACTTATCCTTCACACCAGTTATTTCCAAGCTTTTTGTCATTTTTGTCACGTGGGTGACAGACCCATGGGACAGACTTTGTGACGTCATTTGAACATGTTTCAGAGCAATTTTTCACATTTATCCACCTCTCAGCCATGTAACAAATTAGGCTTCAGTAAATAGTATGTATGAATTAAAGATTTGCTATTTTGATAACGAAATTTGGTTTTTAACATCAAAAATGGGACATTGCCATTTTTCAATAAAACACCATTCCCTGGTACTGTAAATTGATATACTTCACGAAATTTATATAATATTGTGAAATTTTACATTGGGAGATGTAGTATAGACATCACAGATTAGAACAATTATATGAAGGACATGTTAGGATGCAAAAATAAATGATTTCTGGCCATGGGACAAGAAATTCCCTAAAATTATAGAAATAGTCACCTACGGTTTGGTTAAACATCAACGATATTGTATTATGGACATGTGATTGGTATTTCTGCTATAGTAACCAGGCTACTATCAGTCCCTTCATATCGAAGTGTAACTTGTCATTTGTCTGAAGAAATCTATATTTCGTTGTGTTTTTCCTAACTTGTACAGTACTTAAAGTTTTAATTTGCTTCTATCCAACAATGTTGCAATTCAAGTGTGTTGTTGCAACAGACAAGGTGTTAACATTGTCATTATAATCAACTTCGCATTCAACTTTCTAACATTAATTTTTGTGTTGCAGAAAATTTAGGGACTCGTATGTAAATATTCTTCACTGCGGCCCCGTAAGACAGAAACTGCAACCCCCTCTTCAGACAAGCCTGACTAGTGTCCCTGCCGCAACAACATAGACAGAAACATTTGATGCTACAGGTGACAAAAACGTCCTGTGAAGGAGATTTGTTCATTCAACGGAAATTTTACTTTCAAATATATAACCTATGCAGAAATCATGTTTGTTACAGCTAATATGTTTTACATGGTACGGTAGGAGACATAAAAATCGGACGAATATATAGTTCAGTTTTTATTAGTTTATTCATTTCTGAAATTACAATAACACAATCTCAGAAATATGCAACAGTATATATATATATATATATATATATATATATATATATATATATATATATATATATATATATATATATATATATATATATACATACATATATATATATATATATATATACATATATATATACATATATATATATATATATATATATATATATATATATATATATATATATATATATATATATATATATATATATATATATATATATAGGCATCATGTTATGTCCTGCAACATATGGTGGCCCATATGTTCCACAAGACATTGTCAATGTGTGCTCCACTTTGTCCCCCTTTCAGAAGGTACCACCTGAGTAGTGTCTCATGGTCTACCACTCCCAATTATTCATTTGCTTTAAATAAGGGGTCCCTGAGCTGGGCGTGGTATTTCGACCGTGGAGAAATCTGCGGAAGATTGTGCAACTATGGTGGCACAAAAGTGCCAAATGAAACTTTTTTCTTTCTCCATAAAAATGCAAAGGCGAAAATAAGAAAATAAGAAAACAGAGCAGCGAAAACCAGATAACACGAATGCGAAAACACTAAAATAAAAAACGCCAAGGCGAAAATGCGAAAACACAACCGCGAAAATACGACAGAAATTATGTCGTGTTTTCGCACTCGCATTTTCGTGTTTTCGCATTAGCGTATTCTTGTTTTCTTATTTTCGCAATATCGTGCTTTCGCTTGTTTCACTTCGTTTAACACCTTCCCATATGTTAGCTAACGAAATTGATCTACTGAATACTTTAACTTTTATGGTTTATACTTGTATTTTACAAATGAATTCAAAGGAAATGTGTGGACGCACCATGAAATAACCCCGCTTGATTGGTGGCATGTAGTGCCGGGTAGTTTACCAAATTCATTGTTCTTGTAGTTATTATTATATCTCGTTGTTTTTTTGTTGCTGTTTTTATTATTATTATTATTATTATTATTATTATTATTATTATTATTATTATTATTATTATTATTATTATTATTATTATTATTATTATTATTATTATTATTATTATTTTTATTACTATATCTTGCTAGTACTAAACAGATCTGCTTAGCGAACGGTCATGATACCAAGATCGAGCGAACAGGAAAAAACTGGTATTCGAAAGCACATTTTACTACATGCTGCATTAATGATAATATTTACGGTAAATATTAGACTTTGATCCTTGAACTTAACTCTGTACACAAGCCAACAAGCATATAAGTAAAGAAACAAATAAACTTAAAGCCAGTCATGTCTGAGGAAATTGATGCTGATTTATGGAAATCCTGGTGACAAAATTATCAGCGCCAAGGACCAAGAGGACAAGTCCTTCACAGGTAGTGTTCGTGTGGAATAATAATCGTTCGGTGAAAAAATGGGTCTTAAATACAGTGTTTTGACATAAAAGTTATTATATTTCCCCCAACATGTCTTCATACGAAAAAACAAAAAAACAAAAAAAAAAAACAAAAAGCCAAAATAAAAAAAAAAAAATAAAAATAAAAAAAAAAAAAAAAAAGAAGTAAAAAAAAAAAGGCATTCACTGTTGCTGGAACAAGGTGTACATCATGCACCGAAACGTGTCCCAGAACTCCGGTTCGGTGGTTGATCACTAAAAAAGATTGCTACATAATAGTTTTCAATGTAATGCATAGTTGAGCTCTTTATGGCAGATTTTTTTTTTCTTTTCTACACGATAGTGGTCCACCATGCATGTTTCGAGTTACATTTCTGCATGTCATCAAAGTGCATGCTCTTGTATGCATCTATCATCGGGCAAAATGTTAAAATCAATTATTGGTATCATATCAACGAAGTTTGTAAAGCATTTACGATTTATATATGTTTAAGGAATATAAGGAACGGAATTAAGCATAATTGAGGTGGCTGTGCATGATCAAACTTGCTTCCATATCGGACATCGCTTTTTAAATTCTACTGATGAAACATTTAACTTACCAACTGAGTATCTTTTATCTGATTTTGCTTTATCGGAATACTTTTTGGGTTGAAACCCTAGCAGAAGTCCACAATATTAAAAGATATGTCACTCCAAAGAATGCACATGGAGATCTTGACGGAAACCCACCCACATTCAAATGCCAAACTACAGCTTACACCATGTGTGGTGCCCAGAATCTTGTCAGAAAAAGTAAAATACATCATAAAAAATTACGATATCACGTTTGTTTCAACAGGTACATATAAATTTCTACCATAGAGCTGTGACTCATGTCTTTTCTTTTTCGTAGTCTGTCTGCAAAGAAGGGGGTGGGAAGTACGTTGGTACAGGTAATTATTTTTCTAGAGTACGCGGTCCGGAAAATAAAAATCTTTCAAAATTTTGGATAGTTCGAAGTACATGAAATAAGAGGGCTTCCAGTACGCCTGTACGGTAAGTAAAAAGCCCCAGTACGCCAGTACAGGAAACCCCTTACCCACCCTCTGCAAAGTGGGTCTGCACACTGCTTTTTGCTTGGTCGATCGGTCATGTATAGTGTGTGTGTGTGTGTGTGTGTGTGTGTGTGTGTGTGTGTGTGTGTGTGTGTGTGTGTGTGTGTGTGTGTGTGTGTGTGTGAACGATCTGTCGCGTTATCGCTGCAACCCAGTCACGAAGTTTCGGTTTTGTGTCGCGATCAGTTTATTGCAGATCTTCATTTGTAAAGCAACACTGGTTACATATCTCTACAGAATAAAATTATACATTAGGCCCAATTATATAAATGGCAAAACCCGGGGAAGCCATGACAGTGTGTATGGTTCCCTTTGTCACGAGAAAGACCAAAATTTGCAGAAGAACCAGTGAAATAGGTTTGGCATATAATTAACACTTCTGACAACCTTACATACCAGCACCCAAGCCAAAGCCACTAAGACTGGAATCTGCCTCAATTGCCCTGTCCCTTTTCCAATTGCGTTTTGGGGGAATTGGAAATTTTCTTGTCTGCAAGACAGACTTACTTTGCGTTATTGTTAAATGGCGATTGAAGTGCGTGTTGCACTGTCAGATCAATTATGTAAGCAAACACAGTTCGCATTGGCTGGCAAGAAACAATTACCCATGCGTAAAAACTGTAACATCATCACCTGGGTCATAGTGGAAGGTGGGTAAGGGGTTTTCCGTACTGGCGTACTGGGGCTTTTTATTTACCGTACTGGCGTATTGGAAGCTCTTTTATTTTACGTACTTCGTAATATCCAAACTTTTGAAAGATTTTTTATTTTCCGTACCGCGTACTCTAGCAAAATAATTACCTGTACCAGCGTACTAACCCCCCACCCCCTTCATGATGTACTATTAACCCCTGTGTCCAATCAAGGAAACGGATAGACTTAGTTATTCATATGTGACAATGCACAGTATTATCACTGATACAAGGTTGAAACTAATGGATTTTAAACACATAAAGCGTTCTGTGTGTGTGTTTTGTTTTGTTTTTTTGTTTTTTTTTTTTTTTTTTTTTGTTGTTTTTTTTTCACTTTTTAAAATTCTAGTATATGCTGGGATTGATGTTTGTTTATCATTAACAGGACACTTGTCTCAGTTGTCACCTCGTCATGATCATGATCTGTGAAGACCGCCCATCTAGATCCCCCATCTGGTATAGTGTATGTAGCATGGAACGTGCATACAAAATGACATCTCTCTTTCTCTCCGTCTGTTTTTGATATGGTTTACTTCTGTAAAGGATGCGGGGGATAAAAAGAGGATTTAAAAAGAAGTCGGAGGCTAATTCAAACTCTTCTCGTTGTTCACATAGAAAGTAACAAACATGTCTGACTGTACGTGGAATAACATGTAAAAAAGGGCAATATACATATTGTTAAACAAATAGAACAGGGCTGGGACTGCCATATACATGTATATACCGAACAAGGTACTCTCTGTCTATCTGTCTGTCTCTCTCTGTCTCTCTGTCTCTCTGTCTCTCTGTCTCTCTCTCTCTCTCTCTCTCTCTCTCTCTCTCTCTTTCTCTCTCTCGCTGTCTCTCTCTGTCAGCAGCAGTTAACTTGTCATTTTCAGAGAAAGATTTGAGACGGATGGAGAGAATGGCATCCAACTCACGATCCAACTTGCCTGGAATGGCAATTGTAAATTTTATAAGAAAAAAGAGAGAAATCAAACCCTAGCGCCCTCTCCACCCAAGTACTGTATGCTTGGTCGTCAACTTCTTTTTTTTCATGCACACTGCTACCCGCTTGCTTCATTTTCCGTTTTCTTTCCTGATCAAGGTCTTTTTTCTTCTTCTTTTTCTGTTTTTTGTTTGTTATATGTGTTTTGCCGGTATGATCACAAGCATCATTAACAAAGACATGTTGCTC
Organism: Hermodice carunculata; assembly: GCA_964020975.1. NCBI lineage: Eukaryota > Metazoa > Annelida > Polychaeta > Eunicida > Amphinomidae > Hermodice > Hermodice carunculata. The sequence continues at coordinate 47,912,491 of OZ026618.1, read as the reverse complement.
TTTTATCCAAGACGTGTAGAAATGAGTCCGCAACTTCTCTCCGTCGAGCACTCTTTTTACAGAAGTAAGCTGTCATACTGCAAACACATCTTGTTCTAACAGCGCCAGTTGCAAAAATTGTTGCTAGTGTCAAGGTGATAGCACCTTCGGGTCACGTGACTCGATCCGCTTTTGAGTCCCCTTTGAAAGCTGACGCCGTCGGGTGTGAAACCATAGTGACAGGCTTGCATTTATGGCTGCCCTTGATGTCGTTCGGGTAAATAGCTACTTTTTAGGCCAATGAATACTATCGTATGTTGGAATCTATATATCATATTGGTCCATTGACAGGCCTTCGAAAAATTGCAACAAAAAGTGACCACGGTTGGAGAGCAATATTGTCATTCCGGCCAACAAAGTGGGCGACAAGGGCCTCAAATTTTTTCAACGCCAATTTCTTGGAAATATTTTTTTGTTTATCAATCAATTTTGTAGACAGCATTGATTAAAAGCTGATTGGTCGATCTGATTTAAATAATGGTGTTTTGACAGATGAATATATTTTGTAGTAACTTTTTTTTTTGTTTTTCCGTCCGATGTTTCCTTCCGAGACTTTTGTAGCTCATAAAAAGAATTAATTGTTGATGTTTAAATGATGACCAAAGCATTCGATTATTTTGCAATTATGTATTTTATTTATAAACAAAAATACGGTTCCTGCATATTGGTCTATACTTTTATTTTGCACATGTAAAACACTTTTCCATCGATTATTTTTTTAAGAAATGTAAACAAACTGTTCAATATGATACCCTCTAGTAACCTAGATTATAAAATCTTTAAAAATAATCGCACCGATATGAAATTTGTTTCTTATAAATCTATGTATCTGTACAATAAACAAAATATACAGTTTTGTGGTTGAAATGTGAAACATTGTTCATCTATGCAACACCAAAGTCGCTGGATTGTTGCGCTCGGCTCCGCCACCTTAATTGCCAGTTGCTTGATGTATGCTATTATGTTCAGATAGTGGTTCCTGTGACCCCAACCTCCTGCTGTCCTGCATTGCCAAATAGGAACTGGTGATGTTTTTGTGTTGAAGTCTGTTTCGAAAGCCGACACAAATATGTCAGAAGACCGCATCGTTTCACTGGTCAGCTGGCTGAATACATAACCCTCAAGTAGAAGTTGGAATCTGTTCTTGAACGACTTGTCAAGCAAAGCAGTCCTTCTGGTGTGCAGCGATTGCACGCCTCTGCTAATGACTGAAGACGTTTCATAAATCCATCGCATCATAAAAAGTTCGACTTGGCAGGGGAATATCATATAGTTGCCTAGTACCATCCCGTTTTACTGCAGATCTTTGAGGCATAGTGAAGAAATCCACGTTTGGAGTAGGCAGTGATGTTTTTTGAGACTGGGTATCGTTCATTAATGAAAATTTGTGAGATGCTGTGAAAAAATCCACATTTGGAGTATGCGGAGGCATTTCGTGAGATGATGGTGCACTGCATCTATCTATAACCTCCAGAAATAGGATCTCTTGATCTATTGTGCCGAGGCCTGCAGAAGTAAATGCTGGTTCAAATGGTTGGAATCTAGGATCTGAGCTGAATGCTGCCTTTTATGCTTGTGATTCCCCACTGGTAGTGCATTGGTTTCTTGACATTAGTCTGGTCTCCATAGCCTTCATCTGTGCATCTATTTCTGTAAACCTAGTCTCTTCCATTTTTCTCTAAAACTCTAGCCATTATTTTTATCAGTGTGGTCGGTCCTTTCTAAAGCCTCAGCAGCAGCTGACTGTGCAACTTGCTACTATTGCCTCAATTGTGTAATTTCATCTTCTGCGTCCATTTCTGGAGTAACCCCATTAACTGCACTGGCTGCCGAAGACTGTCTCTCTACAGCTTGGCTATCTTTGTCTTTCCTTGGACCCATAGTTGTATTCAAATGTCTGTAATTGAAATGAAAGCAACAGACTTGCAAAAAATAAAAAAAAGATACAACGCAGTGTGGTAGGTAGTTGCCTTGCCAGCCACATCAGTGTTTCTTTTTAAACTTCAGTATATAAAGCTTCTTGGAGTACTATTATTTCCATAATATCCACAATAATCAGGTAACACGTATTTTGAAGCAGCAATTTGTTCATTTCACTTAATATTTCAATAATTAATTCCAGGTTCACCAGCTCCACATGTGTCTTGTAAAAATGCCATCAGCTGAAGGCCGTGTTAGATGTACTGGATATCATTGAAAATTCAGTCAATGTGGTGAACATATTTATTGAGTCCGTTCATGTGAGTAGTGTTCTTCTCTGTTACATATTGTGTGTGATTATGAGTCCCACACATGACAAGACAGACAGCTGGTTGCTAAACATACTGAAAGCTCCCTATAAAGAGAACCCCATAGTTTAAACTGTGTTTTATATAATGTGTAGCATGCCTCACATCCAACTAGATGAGCATGGCACACCGCACCATACCCTGCATTCTGCATGCCTAGCTAGATGAGCAAGGCATGCCTCATACTTTTATTTGAGGTTAATTTGACATGCATACAGTGGCAAAAACCTTGATATAGTCTGCAATAATTTTGCATATTCGGTTGGAAATTCAGCCGAATAATTACACACTAACAACTATTGATTGCCGGGGACAATGTAAAATATATTTATATTCAATAAACAAATTGTCATCCATAAGATGCAACAATGACAAAACAATCCAGCCAATTACAATGTTACAGTATTGAGCCTTTCAGAGTATCCATGGTAACTACCACGAAATGTGAATTGTATTAAATACACTTCAGCTGAATACATTAGATGCCATAAATTTGGTCGGAAATGTGTTCGATAGTGAAAAAAAATTCTCATCAAATATCAAAGAATTTTCCAGAAAATTGCTTTCCTTTTTGTAAATGTTCAGCCTGTTACTTTTGCTTAGGTAATGTGGTGCAAAAACACAAGCCAGCTTTCATGATATGTAATTGAAACGGAACAGAGGAAAAGCCTACAGAAGGGTACAGATGGACCGGGAGTAATACTGATTGGATAAAAATGACAATGGATTTAAATATTTTGAATGTCTATCGTCGCTCTGAAATTCGGTCAAAAACATCTTAAACATTTTGGGTTATGATGATAATAAAGTGTCCTTTTGCATTCTTTTTATTCATGTTATAAGTTGCAAATATTTATATAAGTCTGCTAAACTCAGTATGTATCGAATTATAAAACTTTGATATCTCCATACGGAACAGTTTTGAATTCTATTTTGGATTTAATAATGATTTTGGCTTGAACAATTCAATTCTACCCCTTTTATATACATATATGTG
>OZ026618.1:47889167-47906667 GCA_964020975.1 Hermodice carunculata | reverse complement strand
GTGTTGTTGATTATCTTATATCCAGTCGATCATGTCTTAACTATGTATCTTACTTTGAGATCGACCCGCTTAGAGTAGAATCTGATCACCATCCCGTTGTTTTAAATTTGAAATTTGGACCTAAATGTAGGCTTTCAGTTCAGAAATCCGAGATTGAAGGTCATACATTGTAGGTTTGCATGTTATAAATTGGATTCTACGTGTATTTTTAGTTACTACAAAAGAATTGAGTACCAATATCGCTTAAATAAGGGAGGATTTCCTAAGTATGCTTTCCCCTGAAAATACAGTGGAAGATGTCTGTGCTGGGTTTTATAGACTCCGGGCAATATTATTAAAAATGCTCCCCAGGAATGCAACTTGCACTCAAAAACAAACTTACCATCAAATCGCTGGTTTGACAGTACCCGTATAAAAAAAGTATCCTTTAAAAGCTCAAGCACATAATTTTTGTAAAATGTATTGACTTATCTGACAAAAATAACCACTCGAAATTTAACCAGTAACAAAAAGAATATAAACAAGTGGTGCAGAGAAACGAAGGCAATATATGTATAAGTAAGGCTCAAGCTCGAAACCTTGCGTTCCAAAAACGCTATCAACTATTGGCGTTTTTTGAAAGGTTTCGCAAACAAGAAGGCTAGCAATGAAAGAGATTTACAAAACTTTTGTCATTTTTTCAGAGTCTACTTCCCCACCTGCTACATAGTACTTTGATTTAAAATTTATGGTGGATATTAGAAATGCTAATTTGAATGACGAATCAGATATTCAAAAAATCTTAATAATACGAGAAATTCCTAATTCTTTTATCACTGAAAGTGAATTTAAAACACATCTAAGAAATCTTAAAACCCATAATGCACAAGGTAGAGTTGGAATTTGTGCCGAATATCTAAAATATGCAGAGTCCCTCCTGACTTGCCCACTTCTGTGTCTTTACGATTTCAACCTTAAATGTGGTAATTTCCCTGTTCAGTGGTCAGACGGCATAATTAATCCGCTTGACAAATCTGGTAACAAGACAGACCCTGCTAATTACAGGGAAATTACTGTGCTTGTCACATTGGGAAAACTTTTTGAATCTGTACTTAATGGTCGACTGATATCGAAGAATAATATGTTTGAAGATGATGATATGTTCCAAGATGGTTTCTGTCAGAACAAAACAAGAAATGATAATGCTTTTATTCCGGTACGCTTCATTGAAAAGCCAAAACTCCTTGCTTAACGTTTGTTTGTTTGCCTTGTCGATTTGCACCAAAGCGTTCGCGTATGTTGACCGCAGTGCTCTCTTTTATAAACTCCGACAAAGAGGTATATCTGGAAATTATTTAAATGTCTTATGGAATATGTTTGGTAAATCTAAGAACAAGGTAAAATGGCAGGGGTTTCTAAGCAAAAGCATGAATTCCCCTTATTCATGAGACAGCAGGTCGGATTAATGAAATATTGGTTATATATCTTAATACTGCCATCTGAACATGTATTGAAATCAGCATACAATATGCTACTCGAGACGTATCATGCCGGTCAAACAAATTGGTGCACAACAGCAGTGAAGATTCTTTCTTCATTCAAGCACATTTCTTTCTGGTATTCTCAACTAGTGGAAGACGATTTTACCTTTATAAAAACATTAAAAGAATAATTGTATACGGACTATATCCAAAAGTGTGAACCCATGCTTTACTCCCTAGAAGATGACAAAAAGCTGCAATTATATAAGGTTTTCAAAAGGAATTTCGTTTAGAAACATGTATACAAAATGTACCTAGCGTTACATGCATTCAGTGCATTGCCAGACTTAAATTGAGCTGTCACAACTCACAAAATAGAACTTGGACGCCGTGCCAAACCTCAAACCTAAACGTCCTGTTGCCGCTTCTGCGTATGGTGTTACCTCGGAGTTTTGGACGACAGGCCTCACTTTTTCATACAATGCCTAGTTTCCGTGGATGAACGCAATGAATTGTTTGAAAAAGCACAAAGCCTCTAGCCAAATTTCATGGAAATGTAAGTAATAGAGAAAGTTGTTGCAATTATGTCATGTACAGATACTTATATCCAGTTTACCTTAGGCAAGTTTTTACACAGGTGTTTTCCAAAGCAGATCTGAATTAGAAATCTGTAATTAGAAGCAAAATGCTCAACACAGTGTAACTCAGTATTATTCGTCCGTCTAGATGAAACCACATGTCTCTGTTTATTGAAGGTTGTTAGGATGTGTCGCAAGTTTGCAACGATTATGCTTATTCACAATCCAATTAAATATTGCCTGGATGTCCATTTGTATTGTACAATTCATAACCAAGATGTGAAACACTTAAGATATTATGTGTATGACCATCTTCAGATGTGCTTGAGTGAAACTACCCTGCGATATATATATTACTGTGACATAAGGGTACAAGGCAAAGATTAAGAACATGTACATTTTATACGTAGAAAGCATTAAGTCATGGGTAACATAGGGTACTCTAGTTTCCCATTGTCATTTTATACATATTACCTGCAGAATGCATTAGCCTTGGGTACCATAGGCTATATTAGTTTTTCCCCTAGTCGTTATGTCTGGGTGACAACCCAGACATTTTGTTTTTCCAGGAATTCTTTTTTCTTTCTTTTGTTTCTTTCTTTCTTTCTTTCTTTCTTTCTTTCTTTCTTTCTTTCTTTCTTTCTTTCTTTCTTTCTTTCTTTCTTTCTTTCTTTCTTTCTTTCTTTCTTTCTTTACGACTAGATTTCTTTGGAGTTTTTCTCAAACCCTGCAATTCTGAAAACCACCAAACTTTCCATGGTAAATGACCTACCAGTGAAATTACTCTCCTGACTTGGAATAGTCATGGTGATTAAAATTATGCAAATGAGGGGCAATTGAAATTTTAAAAGCTAAAAAAAAATTCTAAACTATTGGAGATAGACATATTATTCTAACCTACACATACAGGTTTGAAATAAAAATTCTAAACTATTGGAGATAGACACATTGTTCTAACATACACATACAGGTTTGAGACAACTGGTAAATCCGATAGCACACAAACAAAACTTTGGGAATTTTAATGTATGCTAAATTCCCCAAATTTCTCTCCAATCCATATGCAGGCCTTGAACTGCTTGCTGTATGACCTATTGATCTGTATGGTGTCAGGCAACCATTTTGCATTGACAATTAATTAGCTTGAACCTGTCTCACAGGCAGCTTTCCATCCATGCATGCTAGTTGTATGCTTTGGCAGGTTTGGGTCTTGCAGCAAAAAAAAAAAAAAAAAAAGAGGGGGGAGGAGACTCCCAACAACTGTATATTATGTATACACTGTACATATATATGTGCATGTATGAATAATGTACATATACATGCACACATACTCATCCATACTACCAAGAAGGGCTGACCCTATCAAAAGTGGGCACTTTTCCCTGGTCCCATGGGTGACTTTTCTCTGGTCCCAAGGGTGCCCACTTTAGAGAGGTTTCACTGTATAAGTAAACACTGGAATTTTCTCTCTTGCTGTCTCTTTCCTTCCTTCCTTCCTTCCTTCCTTTCATTCTTTCTTTCTTTCCTCTTTATAATCAATTTGGTGTGGAGCTTGCTATGTTGATTGGCCTAACCAGTGAAATTGTGCATCTCATTTGGAATAGTCCTGATGTTCAAAAAGTATGCAAATTTAGGGGCAATCAAAATTTTTAAAAAGCTCTATTTCTTCCAAAATATTGCAGATACTCAAACTTTTAATGTGCATATACAGGTTTGTGACACCTGCCGATATAATGGACAGTATAAGTTCGGTAGAATTTCAAATTATGCTAATAAGAGGCTTTGAAAAGTTTCAAAGTTGAATATCTCCAAAACTATTATAACATAGACATGCCGTTTTAACTTCAATGTATAGGTTTGTGGCAAAGCCGCATCCAATGAACCGTGAACCAAAGTTTTTATTTTATTTTAGGATTTTAATTTATGCAAATTAGGTAAACATGCAACATGTAAATCTTGAATAGCTTCAAAACTATTATAGATAGAGGTGTCATTCCTACTTCACAATTTATGGTTTTGTGGCGAAGCCCCATCCAATGAACCATAAACCAAGGTTGTAAGCTTTCAATTCATGCAAATTAGGCAAGTACACAAAATTAAGATGTTGAATAACTTCAAAACTATTATACATAGTAGTAGCGTTATTCAAACTTCATTTTCTAAGTTTGTGACATGGCCACCTCCAATGAACCTAGAACCAAAGTTGTAGCATTTTAATTTATACAAATTAAGCTTATACACAATATTTAGATTCTGTTGAACAATGGCAATGTGGAGCATTTCAAACTGGTCTCATTTCGAAGGCACCCAGTCAGATTTGCTGTTAGGCAAATCTTCTTTTCTAGTTTACATTTTGTGTTCGACCACGCTGGCCGGATTACACGCGGAAGGATCATAAAGTAAAACAGAGCAAGTGATCAGGTTTAATGAAAAATCAAACCGTCAGCAAACTAAAAATGCACGTTCACCACTGATGTGACATTTTGGGTAAAAGATTTGAACGCTCAGCTCAATACATGCTGTAATCACTAGCGTTAGCCGTGGCATCCACAGGGACAACCAGCAGAATGGTTGTCATCATATTCTGGTCAATACGAGCCCATTCAAGGCAAAGTCTCTGTCCACCGAAAATACTGATTTGGGTTAGAAGGGAACAAACAAAAATCGGCGCCCCCCAAGCTGTTTTCCCGTTTTAAACACCATCTGCTGCTGGACGCATATAATCTATATGTCAAAAGACTTGTTACAATCCACTCTCTCTATCCCTGTTTAATATTGAGTTGTCGCACATATTTTAACCCACATGGGCCACTTTATTCCTCGGAAAGCGTCTCGATTCCAAATGAGCCACCCTTCGTTGAACGGAAGTGACCCCATGCGTACGGACTCAAATTTCTCCTTCACTTTAACTGTCCGCCGGTGAATAAATTTGTATTTTTGTTTACTTTATCATTTTATTACGCACGTGTGCACAATTTAGTGAACTGGTTAGGAAACTAAAGTGTTAATTTATTCACTTCAATTCATTCCACATAGAGCCAATCACCGCTTGAATACTAGTGATTTTTTAGCTGATTTACTTTTTGTACTATGGCATATTATCGAATGGTTTGATAGCATAAATGATGTTTGGCTACGTTGGAAATTACTTTTCACTGATGTTGAAAAACATGCCCCCTCAAAAGATTCAGAGCTCAAAAAGCCAAAATCCCTTGGTATAGTGAAGAGAATGAAACAGCTAAATCTCTTCTGGATCAATGGCACTCAAGAGCAATTGCATGTAATAATACAGCTGACTGGTCAAATTACAAAAAGTTGATAAATAGAGTTAGATCCTTGGTCCGCCAAGCCAAGTTTAAACACTATTCCTCATCAGTAATAATAACAAAGGCAATATTAAGGAAATGTGGCGTGTGCTGAAAGATCTTTTGCCTAAATGTCCACAAAATGGTATTACTTCCTGAATTATTAATGATACATCCATTAATAAATTTTCTGAAATTGCCAATGAATTCAATAAATTCTTAATTGAAATTGGCACTCATGTATCTAAACAAATTCCAAGTTCCACAAGATCAGCTATTGACTACCTTCTCGAGTATATGCCACATTCTCCTGGACATTTTTCTTTCAGCAGTATCTCCGAACATGATGTTTCAAACCTTTGGGTTAACTACCACAAAACAAAGCAACAGGTCTTGACAATATCCAATCCATACTTCTTAAAACTGCTTCCCCAGCCATATTAAATCGCCTAGCTTTTATCTTTAATAAATCGCTCAAAACAGGAATTGTAACTGATGACTGGAAATTTGCGAGAGTTTCAGCCATTTTCAAGAAGGGTTCTAGAACTGACCCTGGAAACTACAGACCCATCTCCATCCTACCAGTAATCTCCAAACTTCTGAAAAAAATTGTTCATAAGCAGATCTACAGATACTGCTCAGAACACAAAATCCTATGCCTGAGACAGTCAGGCTTCCGTCCAAAACACTCAACACAGACTAGTGTTCATAGATTAACTGAATCCTTATTTGATGAAATTCAATTCGGAAATATAACTGGCCTTGTTACCTTAGATTTTTAAAAAGCTTTCGACACAGTTAATCACAATATCCTTCTTGCAAAGTTTGAACATTATGGATTCAATGGACAAGTTTCCATTGGTTCAAGAGTTACTTTTCTGACAGGAAACAGATTGCTTGTATCAGTGGAAACTTGTCCCAACCCATGGCGATTGGTACTGGCGTTCCCCAAGGGTCATTCCTTGGCGCCCTCTTGTTTATTCTCTATGTAAACGATCTCAGTGCCTACCTCAAAAAATCGAAAGTCAACTTATATTCAGATGATACTCTGTTTTATTATTCTGACAAATCCAAAGATGTTGTCTCCACTGTATTACAGCAAGAGCTGATCCAAGTAGCTGACCTGCTGCATGCAGATAAATTAAGTCTCTACCTTGGAAAAACAACTTGTATGCTCATTGTAGCAATCAGAAGAGAAATTCCATCAACTCGACCCTTGATCTATCACTCAATGATCAAGCTATCTCCCAATCAGAGGCTTGTAAGTACTTGGGTGTAACGCTTGATCAGGAAGTGAAATTTGAAAAGCAGGTTGATGAGGTTGTTACAAAAATAAAGAGAGCTCTTGGTATTTTTAGCAGAGCTGCAAATTTCCTTTGTGCAGACTCCAAAATTACCCTGTACAATACCTTGGTGTTACCTCATTTTGATTATTGTAGCACAGTCTGGGGTAGAAATATGAAGAAAGCTGACATTGTACGCCTCCAGCGACTACAGAACATGGCAATGAGAACAATATTACAATGTCACCCTAGAACGCACATCCTCGACATGCTGAGGACCCTGAAATGGATGAGTGTCAAGCAGAGATTGTTCTACAATCTCTGTATTTTTCTTTGGCAAATAGTTAATAACGAAGTCCCACCTTATTTACAAAATATCTTTACTCCAGTGACCGAAGTCCATTCTTATCAAACTAAAGCATCCACTTCCTCAAATTTTTTTCAGGCAAGGTCTTCCCCTAAAACTCTTTCTTTTATTGGTACCAAATTTTGTAATTAACTACCTCAGCATGTCCGGGATGCACGATCTCTGCTTAGTTTTAAAATAAGTTGTATACAATTCCTTTTTGATCACGTAGAACCTTTCTGATCAATGATCTTTTTTTATCATTGATTGTTTTATCAGACTTTTTGCTCTCGACTGATCGTAATGTCTTATAAACTCAATGTAATTGATTCTTAGGGTTCTTGATGTACTATCTTTTAATTCACCTGGTGCACCTCTCATCTACCCATAATCATCTGGTTTTTACTCTTTGAATGACTTATACTTTTAATCGTCATGGCATCCATATCTCAACAGTCATGTACTGATCTTGGATTGCAATAAAACTTGTCAAACTTGTCAAACTTGTCACTGGCGGCCCATCAGAACGAAGGAGAACTTTGAGTACGTACACAGGGGTCACTTCCGTTCAACGAGGAGTGGCTCATTTGGAATCGAGACGCTTTGCGAGGAATAAAGTGGTCTAAGTGGGCTAAAATACGTGCGACAACTCAATTTTTGGAAGGGATGGAGAGAGTGGATTGTGATAATTCGTTTTGTATATAGATTATATGCGTCCGGCAACAGAAGGTGTTTAAAACAGGAAAAATGCGGGGGGGGGGGGGGGGCATTTTTGTTTGTTCCCTTCTAACCCTAATCAGTATTTTCGGCCGGTCAGTAGGCCTATGAATGGGTTTGTATCGACCAGAATATGATGACAACCATTCTGTTGGTTGCCCCTGTGGTGGCATCCGTTGTGAACATACGAAGGCGTGGGCCCGACTCGGCCACTTGCTGATTGAATAATCAGGCCAACAATGGAATGCATAATTAATTAGGGTCCGGAAAATCTCGGTACAAGTCGGTATGAACAGGTCTATTATGAATAAAATAAAATCTCTTAAAGTACTGATATAACAGTCTTAAATACTAGAGAAGTTCATAGAGCACCTATTCTAGGTTTATTGGATGTGGCTATGTCACAAACTTATAAGCTGACGTTTGAATGACACCACTCTCTACAGCAGTTATAAGGCTACTCAAAATTTCAATTTGGTGTATTGCATAATTTGTATAAATTTAAGTTCTACAACTTTGGTTCATGGTTCATATTTTTTTTGATAGTTTTGAAGTTATTAAAGATTCAGATTTTGTGTATTAGCCTTATTTGCATAAATTAAACTCCTATAACTTTGGTTCATGGTTCATTGGATACACCTATGTCACAAACTTATGGAGTGAATTTGAAATAGCACCTAGTTAATAGTTTTGAAGCCATACAAGATTTAAATTTTGTGTATTCACCTAATTTGCATCCCAAGCCCACAAATTAAAGTAGGATAGTACATCTATGTACACAAGTTGTGAAGTTGTTTAAGATTTTAATTTTGTGTATTCAATTAATTTGCATAAATTAAAATTGTACAGTTTTATTTTATTTGATGCGATGGCACCTCTTTCTACAATTACTTTGAAGTTATTAAAAAATATTTAAATTTTGTGTATTTACCTTATTTGCATCAATTTAATTTCTGCAACTTTGGTTCATACTTCATTAGATGCGGCTATGTCCCAAGCCTACAAATTGAAGTTGGAGAGCACCTGTATGTAAACAAATTTTGAAGTTTAAAGTTTGAATTTTGTGTATTCAAATAATTTGCATAAATTAAAATATCACAGTTTTGTTTTATTGGATGCATCTATGTAACAAACCTTTATATTGAAGTTAGGATGGCACCTCATTCTACAATAATTTTGAAGTTATTCAAAACGATTTAAGTTTTTTGTGTATTCACCTTATTTGCATCAATTAAAGTTTGGTTTTTGTTTTATTGGATTCGGCTAGGTTACAAACCTTTTATTCGAGGTTCGAACGACACCAGTATCCATAATATTTTCAAACGATTCAAGATTTTAATTTTGAATATTCACCTAATTTGCATTATTTAAAAGCCTACCACTTTGCTTCGTAGTTCATTGGATGTGGCTTTGTCACATGCCTATAGTTTGAAGTTCGAACGGCTACTCTATCTATAATAGTTTTGGAGATATTCAACTTCTAAATTTGTCAATGCCCCTTATTGGCATAATTTGAAAATCATTTGGAAGATATGGAGCTTTTAAAATTGTAATTGCCCCTCATTTGCACAATTTTAAACATCATGACTATTCCAACCAGATGCACAATTTCATTGGTAGGTCAGAAAGAAAGAAAGAAAGAAAGAAAGAAAGAAGGAAGGAAGGAAGGAAGGAAGGAAGGAAGGAAGGAAGGAAGGAAAGAAAGAAAGAAAGAAAGAAAGAAAGAAAGAAAGAAAGAAAGAAAGAAAGAAAGAAAGAAAGAAAGAAAGAAAGAAAGAAAGAAAGAAAGAAAGAAAGAAAGAAAGAAAGAAAGAAAGAAAGAAAGAAAGAAAGAAAAAACAATTCTTGGAAAAACGAAATGTCTGAGTCGGCAACCAGACATAACAAAGCAGGGGGCGCTTGCCGAAGTGAACTGAAAAAACCGGAGTCCTATGAACTGGTCTGTTGCAGTAGACTTGTATCAGGTGCTGTGGAACTATCCTAATAGCTAATAGTTTTACCAAGCAAGAAAGACAAAAGTGTCAACTAGGTCTGCGAAGGTGAAAGAGGCCGGAGAAATGCGTATCGCATAAGGGCAAGCCCATTCCGACCTGGACCCCCCCCCCCCCCCCTGTCGGAACGAGTGGTGCCGGCAGTTCCGCCCGCCTTTTACCATATGCCCCATATTCATTCCTATAGCACCACACTGTGCCAATGCAAAAGAAAAATATTCCTGGATCTTCCCTAAGGATTGCAATACTGTATGACCTATTCTTTCGAATTTAAAAATGGGACCCCACAATGAAATGGAATGGGTTTTAAGATATTTAGAAAAGATTAAATAAAATGCAAACTGGCCGTGACCAGGTAGTGTATTTCACTCCAATGAAAAGCATGGAAAACATTTTAAGGTAATGTACTGTTTAATGTCCCAACAATCACCAGGTAATGTTGACAGTATCAAAGTTATGTGATCCACTAAGTGACAAAAATAATAATCATGTCTTTTTTGTTTGTTTTTTTTATACAACAATCTCAATCAACTCCAATTGAGAAGTCTGTGTAGCCAAGCATCATCATATCTACAAATCAAACACAAAAATTCATTTGTTGTGTACATGTTATGATGATAAGAATATTACCATCCTTCTGATGTGTAGCAATGATATAAAGTTTGATAACATGTTTTACCGGGTGAAGCTTTCAGTATGTAACAAGATATCTGATCAAATCTGAATGTTGATACGGCAATATCGATCTCGTTAGGTAGGACACACACACACACACACACACACACACACACAAACACACACACACACACACACACACACACACACACACACACACATATATATATATATATATATATATATATATATATATATATATATATATATATATATATATATATATACAGGTAAACCTGTCTACTGTGGACACCAGTGGTTCTGGCAAAAGTACAATAGGCAGGGGCTGAACTTTTGGGATCTCAGAGTACATTTGTATCAAAGGAGATAAACTTATATAGAATGTCATAAAATATGCCCATGTGTACCCATCTACAGCATTTGCTCTCAGTTTTTGTACATTATGCCCCTGAAACTTTACTCAAACCTATCTTCACTTGGGATTTTACGTTTTTATCTTTTAAGGTAAAAATTGTGCCTGTATGAGCTTACCAGGCTAAAGAAAGTTTGCGTAATTTCTTTTGTTAACAAAAAAGAAACAAACAACAAACATACCACAAGGCTATCATATCCTTTGAGTACAGTATAACTGTATGTGCCATTGTTACAAATTGTGAATAATTTCACATGAGTCTCAGTGGGTCCTTTGTTTTAGGCTTCACAATTGATCTATGGAACTTAATTGTTTGATAGAGAAAGTGTGCGCAACCTGACTTAACAGGAGCACCAGTGCTCAGAGACACCTGGCATGTTGGTTGAGGCATTGCAGCCTAACTGCTTAGCTGAGTTAGCATATTATATGGTACAGGCCACTGACGAATGGATTAATTAGACTTTGATTCCAGCTTAACATGCACGGCATTGTTCAGGCATTACAGCTTGGAACAAAACAAGTTGCAAAAGGTTGCACTGATATATTGTGCCCGCAACAGACAGGTTGTTTTTGCATTTGGTACCCCAAAAAGTGTCCGCAATACACAATAGACAGGTGTCCTGTGTAGACTGGTATCACCAGTGTGAAAATGACTTAGAAATATTCGGTTCTGGCTAAAATTGTCCACATAAAGCAGGTACCTCTATATATATATATATATATATATATATATATATATGCAAAATATGATTTAGACTTCCACGTCATGTTTCAAAAAACAATTGTGATTCGTGTTTATATAAAGAACTATAAGACTCTTCCCAAGAAAACGGATCGTATTTTGTACACAAATTCAACAGCTGACAACTGAATATATTCAAGGAATTTAAACAAATATATACAAGGAAATTGTAAAATGTGTACGAAGAACCATATAGACCTAAGTTATCCATCATATTATCACTATCTCATATCACATCCTTGTGTAAATGATACACAAAATCTCTTATCATTAGTTATCCATCAATTTCTTACTATATCATATCACATTCATGTGTATGTAATATGTAAAACACAACAATAACGAAGATTACATGAATGTAATATTATGGGATAAATGGCACTGAAACAAGTCTTGCGCTGGTTCCCCACTGATGACCCAATTTTACACAGAGGCAAATAAAGCGTACATGTTTGCTTCTAAATTCAAATTTGATGAATATGATATGTTCTTTAAACTAAATAAGGACGTTCATATATGTAATGATTTAGAACAACAGAACTACACATAAGGGCATACACTTTAATCACATGCAGAAATGTAGCTTAAAACATGCTTGCTGGACTTTATCGTGTGGAAACAAAAACTGCCACAAAGTATGTATCACAATGAAAATTATTAAATAAAAACCTTTTTGAGTGATCAACCACCGAACCAGAGTTCTGGGACTTATGCCAGTGAAATTCACGGACACGTTTGGTTGCATTATGCAACAAATAGTAAAATTCATTTTTTTGTTTCATATGACATGACATGACATTTTCGGCAAAAATTTTGTGACTTTTATGTCAAAACACTCTATTCAGGACCCAATGTTTTTCCAACGAAAGATTATTTTGTCACACTAACACCACCTTACTTGTTACCTTGAGTACAGAGTTTGGTTCAAGGATCAAAATCTAATGTGGAAAAAAAATCATACGTAACAAAATGGGCCATTCACACTAAACTGCTACGATTTTGGAACATATATGTACTTTCGCTCTGGCGAAGAAGTCGAAAATACCTAAAACGCACAAACACACACACACACACACACACAAATTTTTTGAAAAATTAGAACAAAATCACACAGTCTCCGTACAAACAACAGCAATATCTAGCAATACTGCAAAATGCCCCTTAGCAGTTTTGAAGCAATTAGCTGTATGCTTTCAGAGAGAAATATATTTCTTTAAAATCCAGAAAACCAGCATAAAATATTTACAATCGATAAAATGTCATCATTTAACTAGAAGTTGTGATGACACAGATAACCTGTGACTTATAAAGTTTCAGAAAATCTGGGAAAGGGTTCTTGAATGCGAGACACCGGTGCCTTATACAAGACAAAAGAACACATTTTTTCGGCAGGTGACGTTACGAAGTGAAGTAAATAAGCAAACGATAAGTCAGCTGTCTATGTGTGTATACATGCGTACACACACATACATACACACACACACACACACACACACACACACACACACACAGACGTGTATATTATATGGGTAGAATTGAGTTGTTCAAGCCAAAATCATTATTAAATGAAAAATGGAATTCAAAACTGTTCTGTATGAAGATATCACAGTTTTATAATTTGGAGACATGCTTGGTTTAGCAGAGTGATATAAATATATGCTACTTATAACATGAATAAAAAGAATGCAAAAGGATAATATATTGTCTTCATAACCCAAAATGTTTAAGATGTTTTTGACCGAATTTCAGAGCGACAACAGACATCCAAAATATTTAAATGCATTGTCATTTTTATCCTCTCAGTAATACTTCTGGTCCATCTGTACCCTTCTGTAGGCTTTTTCCTCTGTTCCTTTTCGATTACATATCATGAAAGTTGGCTTGTATTTTTGCACCACATTACCTAAGCAAAAGTAACAGGTTTAACATTTACAAAAAGGAAAGCAATATTCTGGACAATTCTTTGATATTTGATGAGAAATTTTTAACCATATCGAACAATTTTCCGACCAAATTTATGGCATCTAATGTATTCAACTGAAGTGTATTTAATGCTATTCACATTTCGTGGTAGTTACCATGGATGCTCTGAAAGCCTCAATACTGCAACATTGTAACTGGCTGGATTGTTTTGTCATTGTTGCATCTTATGGATGACAATATGTTTATTGAATATAAATGTATTTTAAGTTGTCCCCGACAATTAATAGTTATCAGTGTGTAATTATTCGACTGAATGTCCAACCGAATATACAAAATTATTGCAGACTATATCAAGGTTTTTGCCACTAGATTGCATGTTAAATTAACCTCAAGTAAACGTATGAGGCATGCCTTGCTCATCTAGCTAGGCGAGCAGAATGCAGGGTAGGGTGCGGTGTGCCATGCTCATCTAGTTGGATGAGAGGCATGCTACACATTATATAAGACACAGTTTAAACTATGGGGTTCTCTTTTTGGGAGCTTTCAGTATGTTTAGCAACCAGCTGTCTGTCTTGTCATGTGTGGGACTCATAGTCATACACAATGTGTAACAGAGAGGAACAATACCCACTTGAACGGACTCAATAAATATGTTCCCACACTGACTCTGAACTTTCAATGATATCCAGTACATCTCACACGGCCTGCAGCTGATGGCATTTTCACAAGACATATGTGGAGCTGGTGAAACTGGAATTATTTACTGCAATGATAAGTGAAATGAACAAATTGCTGCTTCAAAATATGTGTTACCTGATTAGGGTGGATATTATGGAAATAATATTGCTCCAAGAAGCTTTATATACTGAAGTTTAACAAGAAACATTGGTGTGGCTGGAAAGTCAACTACCTACCACACTGCGGTCTTTTGGGGGGGGGGGGGGGTTGTGCAAGCCTGTTGCTTTCATTTCAATTGCTGACATTTGAATACAATTATGGGTCCAAGGAAAGACAAAGATAGCCCAGCTGTAGAGAGACAGTCTTCGGCAGCCAGTGCAGTTAATGGGGTTACTCCAGAAATGGACTCAGAAGATGAAATTACACAATTGAGGCAATAGTAGCAATTTGCACAGTCTGCTGCTGAGGCTTAAGAAAGGGCCGACCACACTGATAAAAATAATGGCTAGAGTTCTAGAGTAAAATGGATGAGACTAGGTTTACAGAAGTAGATGCACAGATGAAGGCTATGGAGACCATACTAATGTCAAGAAACCAATGCACTACCAGTGGGGAATCACATATAAGACAGCATTCAGCTCAGATCCTAGATTTCAACCATTTGAACCAGCATTTACTTCTGCAGGCCTCGGCACAATAGATCAAGAGATCTCAGTTCTGGAGGTGGAATGTGGAATTTTTCACAGCATCTCACAAGTTTTCACTAAGGAGCGATACCCAGTCTCAAAAAACATCACTGCCTACTCCAAACGTGGATTTCTTCACTATACATCCAAGATCTTCAGTTAAAGGGGATGGTACTAGGCAACTATATGATATTCCCCTGCCAAGTCGAACTTTTTATGATGATAAAACATCATGCGATGGATGTATAAAACGTCTTCAGTCTTTAGCAGAGGCGTGCAATCACTGCACACCAGAAGGACTACTTTGCTTGACAAGTAGTTCAAGAACAGATTCCAACTTCTACTTGAGGGTTATGTATTCAGCCAGCTGACCAGTGAAACAATGCGGTCTTATGACATATTGGTGTCGGCTTTCAAAACCAGACTTCAAGACAAGCACACAACCAGTTCCTATTTGGCAATGCAGGACAGCAGGAGGTTGGGGTCACAGGAACCACTATCTGAACATATAGCATACATCAAGCAACTGGCGATTAAGGTGGCGGAGCCGAGCGCAACAATCCAGCGACTTTGATGTTGCATAGATGAACAATGTGTCACATTTCAACCACAAAACTGTACATTTTGTTTATTGTACAGATACATAGATTTGTAAGAAACAAGTTTCATGTCGGTACGATTATTTTTTGAGGATTTTATAATCGAGGTTGCGAGCGGGTATCATATTGCACATTTTGTTTGCATTTCTTAAAAAAATAATCGATAAAAAGTGTTTTACATGTGTAAAATAAAAGTATAGACCAATATGCAGGAACCGTATTTTTGTTTCAAAACAAAATACATAATTACAAAATAATTGAACGCTTTGATCATCATTTAAACATCAACAATAAATTCTTTTTATCAGCTACAAAAGTCTCGGAAGGCAACATCTGACGGAAAAGCAAAAAAAAGTTCCTAGATAATATATTTATCTTTCAAAAGACCATTATTTAAAGCAGATCGACCAATTAGCTTTTAATCAACGCTGTCTACAAAATTGACTGATAAACAAAAAATTATTTCTGAGAAATTGGCGTTGAAAAATATTAGGCCCTTATCGCCCACATTGTTGGCCCGAATGACAATATCGCTCTCCAACCGTGGTCACTTTTGGTTGCAATTTTTCGAAGGCCTGTCAATGGACAAATATGATATATAGATTCCAACATACAATAGTATTTATTGGCCTGAAAAGCAGCTATTTACCCGAACGACATCAAGGGCAGCCATAAATGCAAGCCTGTCACTATGGTTTCACACGCGACGGCGACAGCTTTCAAAGGGGACTCGAAAGCGGATCAGTCACGTGACCCGAAAAGAGCAACATATCTTTGTTAATGATGCTTGTGATCATACCGGCAAAAAACATAAAACAAAAAAAAAACATACAAACAAACAAAAAAGAAGAAGAAGAAAAAAAAACCATGATCCGGGAAGAAAACAGAAAAGGAAGCAAGCGGATAGAAATGTGCATGAAAAAAAAAAAAAGCTGACGAGCAAGCATGCAGTACTTAGGGGGAGAGGGCACTAGGGTTTGATTTTTCTCTTTATTCTTATAAAATTTACAATTGCCATTCCAGACAAGTTGGACCTTGAGTTTGATGCCATTTTCTCCATCCGTCTCAAATCTTTCTCTGAAAATGACAAGTTAACTGCTACTTTGCTCGAGGCTGACGGCAGTATGTCTTGCTTTTGGATTTTTTTTTATTTTGTGAAAATAAGTTGTAAGATTGCTAAACAGAGAGAGACAGCGAGACAGACAGAGAGACAGACAGATAGACAGACAGACAGAGAGTACCTTGGTCGCTATATACATGTATATGGCAGTCCCAGCACTGTTCTATTTGTTTAAAAATATGTTTATTTCCATTTTTTTCATGCTGTTCCACGTACAGTCAGACATGTTTGTTACTTTCTATGTAAACAAAGAGAAGAATTTGAATTAGCCTCCGACTTCTTTTTAAGTCCTCTTTTTATCCCCCGCCTCATTTAGAGAAATAAACCAGATCAAAAATAGAGGGAGAGAGATAGAGATGTCATTTTGTATGCACGCCCCATGTTGCATACACTATACCAGACAAGGGGTCCAGATGGGCGGTCTCCATAGATCATGATCATGACGAGGTGACGACTGAGACAAGTGTCCTGTTAATGATAAACAAACATCAATCCCAGCATATATTAGAATTTTAAAAAGTGAAAACACACACACACACACACACACACACACACACACAGAACGCCTTATATGTGTTGAAAATTCATTAGTTTCAACGTTTTATCAGTGATAATACTGTGCATTGTCACATATGAATAAATAAGTCTATCCATTTCCTAGATTATACACAGAGGTTAATAGTACACCATGACCGAGGTGATGATGTTACAGTTTGGACGCATTGGTAATTGTTTCTTGCCAGCCAAGGCGAACTGTGTTTGCTTACATAATTGATCTGACAGTGCGACACGCACTTCAATCGCCATTTAACAATAACGCAAAGTAAGTCTGTTTTGCAGACAAGAAAGTTTCCAATTCCCTTAAAACGGAATTGGAAAAGGGATGGGGCAATTAAGGCAGAGTTCAGTCTTCGTGGCTTTGGCTTGGGTGCGGGTATGTAAGGTTGTCAGAAGTGTTAATTATATGCCAAGCCTATTTCACTGGTTCTTCTAAAAATTTTGGTTTTCTCGTGATAAAGGGGAC
>OZ026618.1:47656667-47886667 GCA_964020975.1 Hermodice carunculata | reverse complement strand
ATATATTCAAGGAATTTAAACAAATATATACAAGGAAATTGTAAAATGTGTACGAAGAACCATATAGACCTAAGTTATCCATCATATTATCACTATCTCATATCACATCCTTGTGTAAATGATACACAAAATCTCTTATCATTAGTTATCCATCAATTTCTTACTATATCATATCACATTCATGTGTATGTAATATGTAAAACACAATAATAACGAAGATTACATGAATGTAATATTATGGGATAAATGGCACTGAAACAAGTCTTGCGCTGGTTCCCCACTGATGACCCAATTTTACACAGAGGCAAATAAAGCGTACATGTTTGCTTCTAAATTCAAATTTGATGAATATGATATGTTCTTTAAACTAAATAAGGACGTTCATATATGCAATGATTTAGAACAACAGAACTACACATAAGGGCATACACTTTAATCACATGCAGAAATGAAGCTTAAAACATGCTTGCTGGACTTTATCGTGTGGAAACAAAAACTGCCACAAAGTATGTATCACAATGAAAATTATTAAATAAAAACCTTTTTGAGTGATCAACCACCGAACCAGAGTTCTGCCAGTGAAATTCACGGACACGTTTGGGTGCATTATGCAACAAATAGTAAAATTCATTTTTTTGTTTCATATGACATGACATGACATTTTCGGCAAAAATTTTGTGACTTTTATGTCAAAACACTCTATTCAGGACCCAATGTTTTTCCAACGAAAGATTATTTTGTCACACTAACACCACCTTACTTGTTACCTTGAGTACAGAGTTTGGTTCAAGGATCAAAATCTAATGTGAAAAAAAAAATCATACGTAACAAAATGGGCCATTCACACTAAACTGCTACGATTTTGGAACATATATGTACTTTCGCTCTGGTGAAGAAGTCGAAAATACCTAAAACACACAAACACACACACACACACACAAATTTTTTGAAAAATTAGAACAAAATCACACAGTCTCCGTACAAACAACAGCAATATCTAGCAATACTGCAAAATGCCCCTTAGCAGTTTTGAAGCAATTAGCTGTATGCTTTCAGAGAGAAATATATTTCTTTAAAATCCAGAAAACCAGCATAAAATATTTACAATCGATAAAATGTCATCATTTAACTAGAAGTTGTGATGACACAGATAACCTGTGACTTATAAAGTTTCAGAAAATCTGGGAAAGGGTTCTTGAATGCGAGACACCGGTGCCTTATACAAGACAAAAGAACACATTTTTTCGGCAGGTGACGTTACGAAGTGAAGTAAATAAGCAAACGATAAGTCAGCTGTCTATGTGTGTATACATGCGTACACACACATACATACATACACACACACACACACACACACACACACACACGTGTATATTATATGGGTAGAATTGAGTTGTTCAAGCCAAAATCATTATTAAATGAAAAATGGAATTCAAAACTGTTCTGTATGAAGATATCACAGTTTTATAATTTGGAGACATGCTTGGTTTAGCAGAGTGATATAAATATATGCTACTTATAACATGAATAAAAAGAATGCAAAAGGATAATATATTGTCTTCATAACCCAAAATGTTTAAGATGTTTTTGACCGAATTTCAGAGCGACAACAGACATCCAAAATATTTAAATCCATTGTCATTTTTATCCTCTCAGTAATACTTCTGGTCCATCTGTACCCTTCTGTAGGCTTTTCCTCTGTTCCTTTTCGATTACATATCATGAAAGTTGGCTTGTATTTTTGCACCACATTACCTAAGCAAAAGTAACAGGTTTAACATTTACAAAAAGGAAAGCAATATTCTGGAAAATTCTTTGATATTTGATGAGAAATGTTTAACCATATCGAACAATTTTCCGACCAAATTTATGGCATCTAATGTATTCAACTGAAGTGTATTTAATGCTATTCACATTTCGTGGTAGTTACCATGGATGCTCTGAAAGCCTCAATACTGCAACATTGTAACTGGCTGGATTGTTTTGTCATTGTTGCATCTTATGGATGACAGTATGTTTATTGAATATAAATGTATTTTAAGTTGTCCCCGACAATTAATAGTTATCAGTGTGTAATTATTCGACTGAATGTCCAACCGAATATACAAAATTATTGCAGACTATATCAAGGTTTTTGCCACTAGATTGCATGTTAAATTAACCTCAAGTAAACGTATGAGGCATGCCTTGCTCATCTAGCTAGGCGAGCAGAATGCAGGGTAGGGTGCGGTGTGCCATGCTCATCTAGTTGGATGAGAGGCATGCTACACATTATATAAGACACAGTTTAAACTATGGGGTTCTCTTTTTGGGGAGCTTTCAGTATGTTTAGCAACCAGCTGTCTGTCTTGTCATGTGTGGGACTCATAGCCATACACAATGTGTAACAGAGAGGAACAATACCCACTTGAACGGACTCAATAAATATGTTCCCACACTGACTCTGAACTTTCAATGATATCCAGTACATCTCACACGGCCTGCAGCTGATGGCATTTTTACAAGACATATGTGGAGCTGGTGAAACTGGAATTATTTATTGCAATGATAAGTGAAATGAACAAATTGCTGCTTCAAAATATGTGTTACCTGATTAGGGTGGATATTATGGAAATAATATTGCTCCAAGAAGCTTTATATACTGAAGTTTAACAAGAAACATTGGTGTGGCTGGAAAGTCAACTACCTACCACACTGCGGTCTTTTCGGGGGGGGGGGGGGGGGGTTGTGCAAGCCTGTTGCTTTCATTTCAATTGCTGACATTTGAATACAATTATGGGTCCAAGGAAAGACAAAGATAGCCCAGCTGTAGAGAGACAGTCTTCGGCAGTCAGTGCAGTTAATGGGGTTACTCCAGAAATGGACTCAGAAGATGAAATTACACAATTGAGGCAATAGTAGCAATTTGCACAGTCTGCTGCTGAGGCTTAAGAAAGGGCTGACCACACTGATAAAAATAATGGCTAGAGTTCTAGAGTAAAATGGATGAGACTAAGTTTACAGAAGTAGATGCACAGATGAAGGCTATGGAGACCATACTAATGTCAAGAAACCAATGCACTACCAGTGGGGAATCACATATAAGACAGCATTCAGCTCAGATCCTAGATTTCAACCATTTGAACCAGCATTTACTTCTGCAGGCCTCGGCACAATAGATCAAGAGATCTCAGTTCTGGAGGTGGAATGTGGAATTTTTCACAGCATCTCACAAGTTTTCACTAAGGAGCAATACCCAGTCTCAAAAAACATCACTGCCTACTCCAAACGTGGATTTCTTCACTATACATCCAAGATCTTCAGTTAAAGGGGATGGTACTAGGCAACTATATGATATTCCCCTGCCAAGTCGAACTTTTTATGATGATAAAACATCATGCGATGGATGTTTAAAACGTCTTCAGTCTTTAGCAGAGGCGTGCAATCACTGCACACCAGAAGGACTACTTTGCTTGACAAGTAGTTCAAGAACAGATTCCAACTTCTACTTGAGGGTTATGTATTCAGCCAGCTGACCAGTGAAACAATGCGGTCTTATGACATATTGGTGTCGGCTTTCAAAACCAGACTTCAAGACAAGCACACAACTAGTTCCTATTTGGCAATGCAGGACAGCAGGAGGTTGGGGTCACAGGAACCACTATCTGAACATATAGCATACATCAAGCAACTGGCGATTAAGGTGGCGGAGCCGAGCGCAACAATCCAGCGACTTTGATGTTGCATAGATGAACAATGTGTCACATTTCAACCACAAAACTGTACATTTTGTTTATTGTACAGATACATAGATTTGTAAGAAACAAGTTTCATGTCGGTACGATTATTTTTTGAGGATTTTATAATCGAGGTTACGAGCGGGTATCATATTGCACATTTTGTTTGCATTTCTTAAAAAAATAATCGATAAAAAGTGTTTTACATGTGTAAAATAAAAGTATAGACCAATATGCAGGAACCGTATTTTTGTTTCAAAACAAAATACATAATTGCAAAATAATTGAACGCTTTGATCATCATTTAAACATCAACAATAAATTCTTTTTATGAGCTACAAAAGTCTCGGAAGGCAACATCTGACGGAAAAGCAAAAAAAAGTTCCTAGATAATATATTTATCTTTTCAAAAGACCATTATTTAAAGCAGATCGACCAATTAGCTTTTAATCAACGCTGTCTACAAAATTGACTGATAAACAAAAAATTATTTCTGAGAAATTGGCGTTGAAAAATATTAGGCCCTTATCGCCCACATTGTTGGCCCGAATGACAATATCGCTCTCCAACCGTGGTCACTTTTGGTTGCAATTTTTCGAAGGCCTGTCAATGGACAAATATGATATATAGATTCCAACATACAATAGTATTTATTGGCCTGAAAAGCAGCTATTTACCCGAACGACATCAAGGGCAGCCATAAATGCAAGCCTGTCACTATGGTTTCACACGCGACGGCGACAGCTTTCAAAGGGGACTCGAAAGCGGATCAGTCACGTGACCCGAAAAGAGCAACATATCTTTGTTAATGATGCTTGTGATCATACCGGCAAAAAACAGAAAACAAAAAAAAACATACAAACAAACAAAAAAGAAGAAAAAGAAAAAAAAAACCATGATCCGGGAAGAAACCAGAAAAGGAAGCAAGCGGATAGAAATGTGCATGAAAAAAAAAAAAGCTGACGACCAAGCATACAGTACTTGGGGGAAGAGGGCACTAGGGTTTGATTTTTCTCTTTATTCTTATAAAATTTACAATTGCCATTCCAGACAAGTTGGACCTTGAGTTTTATGCCATTTTCTCCATCCGTGTCAAATCTTTCTCTGAAAATGACAAGTTAACTGCTGCTTTGCTCGAGGCTGACGGCAGTATGTCTTGCTTTTGGATTTTTTTTTATTTTGTGAAAATATGTTGTAAGATTGCTAAACAGAGAGAGACAGCGAGACAGACAGACAGACAGATAGACAGACAGACAGAGAGTACCTTGGTCGCTATATACATGTATATGGCAGTCCCAGCACTGTTCTATTTGTTTAAAAATATGTTTATTTCCATTTTTTTCATGCTGTTCCACGTACAGTCAGACATGTTTGTTACTGTCTATGTAAACAAAGAGAAGAATTTGAATTAGCCTCCGACTTCTTTTTAAGTCCTCTTTTTATCCCCCGCCTCCTTTAGAGAAATAAACCAGATCAAAAATAGAGGGAGAGAGATAGAGATGTCATTTTGTATGCACGCCCCATGTTGCATACACTTTACCAGACAAGGGGTCCAGATGGGCGGTCTCCATAGATCATGATCATGACGAGGTGACGACTGAGACAAGTGTCCTGTTAATGATAAACAAACATCAATCCCAGCATATATTAGAATTTTAAAAAGTGAAAACACACACACATACACACACACACACACAGAACGCCTTATATGTGTTGAAAATTCATTAGTTTCAACGTTTTATCAGTGATAATACTGTGCATTGTCACATATGAATAAATAAGTCTATCCATTTCCTAGATTATACACAGAGGTTAATAGTACACCATGACCGAGGTGATGATGTTACAGTTTGGACGCATTGGTAATTGTTTCTTGCCAGCCAAGGCGAACTGTGTTTGCTTACATAATTGATCTGACAGTGCGACACGCACTTCAATCGCCATTTAACAATAACGCAAAGTAAGTCTGTTTTGCAGACAAGAAAGTTTCCAATTCCCTTAAAACGGAATTGGAAAAGGGATGGGGCAATTAAGGCAGAGTTCAGTCTTCGTGGCTTTGGCTTGGGTGCGGGTATGTAAGGTTGTCAGAAGTGTTAATTATATGCCAAGCCTATTTCACTGGTTCTTCTAAAAATTTTGGTTTTCTCGTGATAAAGGGGACCATACACACTGTCATGTTTTCCCCGGGTTATGCCATTTACATAATTGGGCCTAATGTATAATTTTATTCTGTAGAGATATGTAACCAGTGTTACTTTACAAATGACAATCTGACTGATCGCGACACAAAACCTTTACTTCGTGACTGGGTTGCAGCGACAACGCGACAGATCGCTCTCACACACACATTATACATGACCGATCGACCAAGCAAAAAGCAGTGTGCAGAGCCACTTTGCAGACAGACTACGAAAAAGAAAAGACATGAATCACAGCTCTATGGTAGAAATTTATATTTACCTGTTGAAACAAACGCGATATCGTAATTTTTTATGATGTATTGTACTTTTTCTGACAAGATTCTGGGCAGCACACATGGTGTTAGGTGTAGTTTGGCATTTGAGTGTGGGTGGGTTTCCGTGTAATCTCCATGTGCATTCTTTGGAGGGACACATCTTTTAATATTGTGGTCTCCTGCTGGGGTTTCAACCCCCAAAAAATTCCGATGAAGCAAAATCAGATAAAAGATACTCAGTTGGTAAGTTAAATGCTTCATCAGTAGAATTTAAAAAGCGATGTCCGATATGGAAGCAAGTTTGATCATGCACAGCCACCTCAATTGTGCTTAATTCCGTTCCTTATATTCCTTAAACATATATCAATCGTAAATGTTTTACAAACTTCGTTGATATGATACCAATAATTGATTTAATATTTGGCCAGATGATAGATGCATATAAGAGCATGCACTTTAATCACATGCAGAAATGTAGCTCAAAACATGCTTGGTGGACTTTATCGTGTAGAAAAGAAAAAAATCTGCCATAAAGAGCTCAATTATGTATTACATTGAAAACTATTATATAGCAATCTTTTTTAGTGATCAACCACCAAACCGGAGTTCTGGGACTTATGCCAGTGAAATTCGTGGACACGTTTCGGTGCATCATGCATACCTTGTTCCAGCAACAAATAGTGAATGCCTTTGGTTTGTTTGTTTTTTTTTTTTTTTTTTTTTTTTTTTTTTGTTTTTTTTTTTTTTTTTGTTTTTGTTTGTTTGTTTGTTTGTTTGTTTTTTTGGATTTTTTGTTTGTTTGTTTGTTTGTTTGTTTGTTTGTTTGTTTTTGTTGTTTGTTTTTGTTTTTGTTTTGTTTTTGTTTTTTCATATGACATGACAGGTTGGGAGGGATATTATAACTTTTGTGTCAAATCACTGTATTAAAGACGCATTTTTTCACCGAATGATTATTTCTCCACACGAACACTACCTGTGAAGGACTTGTCCTCTTGGTCCTTGGTGCTGATAATTTTGTCACCAGGATTTCCATGAATGAGCATCAATTTCCTCAGACATGACTGGCTTTAAGTTTATTTGTTTTTTTATTTATATGCTTGTTGGCTTGTGTACAGAGTTTAGTTCAAGGATCAAAGTCTAATATTTACCGTAAATATTATCATTAATGCAACATGTATTAAAATGTGCTTTCGCATACCAGTTTTTTCCTGTTCGCTCGATCTTGGTATAATGACCGTCCGCTAAGCAGTGCAAGATATAGTAATAATAATAATAATAATAATAATAATAATAATAATAATAATAATAATAATAATAATAATAACAATAATAATAATAAAAATAGTAACAAAGATAATAACAACAACAACAACAACATCAACAACAACAACAACAACTACGAGATATAATAATAACAACAAGAACAATGAATTTGGAAAACTACCCCGTTACAACTAGGGCACCTATGAAGCGGGGTTATTTCATAGTGTGTCCACAAATTTCCTTTGAATTCATTTGTAAAATACAAGTATAAACCAAAAAAGTTAAAGTATTCAGTAGATTAATTCTGTTAGCTAACATATGGGAAGATTTTAAACGGAAGTGAAACAAGCGACAGCACTATATTGCGAAAATAAGAAAACAAAAAAACGCTAATGCGAAAACACGAAAATGCGAGTGCGAAAACACGACATAATATCTGTCGTATTTTCGCGGTTGTGTTTTCGCATTTTCGCCTTCGTGTTTTTTACTTTAGTGTATTTGCTGTCGTGTTTTCTTGTATTCGACCAAGGAAAAAAACAACAAAACAAGAAAACGAGAAAACGCTAATACGAAAACACGAATATGCGAGTGCGAAAACACGACATAATTTCTGTCGTATTTTTGCGGTTGTGTTTTCGCATTTTCGCCCTCGCGTTTTTTATTTTAGTGTTTTCGCATTCGTGTTTTCTTGTTTTCGCTGTTCTGTTTTTTTTTTTTTTTTTTTCTTGTTTTCGCTTTCGCATTTTTATGGAGACAGAATAATATTTTAGTTGGCACTTTTGTGCCACCATATGCAACAGTTCTAAATTTGTGTAGACAGGGCTTTACTCCTGCAAAGGTAGCCAAAGTTTTCAAGGCCCAAGTTTCGCGGTCATGGGTGTATTGTATTTGTGTCTTTTTGTCCAAAACCACTTCCTAGTAGTCAGTACCCTATTCCGCAGTCCGAACCCTTTACTCTCCATAAGCTAACCTGTCCCTGTCTAACTTATATACATAGAAGTACTATTGTCTATATTGCACACGTTCCTCTGTAAAACTTTGACATAGGCTGTATTAGCCCAAATAAATTAAAGGGTCTTCAGCGGGTAACTACTCAACATGTTTCGGAGCCTTTTACCCGTACATGTCTCTCTGAGTAGCGGCTCCTTGTCTAAGATAAATATTCAGCAAAGACAACACACATAATAATGAATAAATATGAACGTGGCAATTGATGAATTAGCTAAATACGTGAAGTTTTGCTTATAAATGCACAGCTTCATATCAAAGAAGAATACCTGTCAAACAAACCATAATTACCAAATTTGCATAGTACAGGTTCAGATAAGAACAATTTGACTTACCTCTGAACCAATATGTTCCCTTTCTAGCTGGACAGCTTATCCTAGTTAAACCATCCGCCAATGTTTAACTGAAGTGGAAACCAGCTGGGGCCTCATATTCAGTCCCAATGATTGTAAAATAAACAGTAGCAGCTAGACCACCTGTACAAACCAACGCAAATCATAACAAGGACGGCAACAATGTACCTCCTGCACCCGAGATGTTAAACAAACTCCATGATGACACCTACTCCTCAAACAATTAAGCTCTATTTAACTGCCAACCCTGAGTCAATGTGTCAACTTAATGTGTCAGGTTTGTGATACTTGAGAAAATACTGTAAATTTTGAGTAATTTTTAATATCGAGTAAATGTGCTACCATCAAACGTTGCCAAGAGACTGATTGTACTGCAGACCACAGCAACACTGGTCGACGGCGGACGAAAAGGACCAAACCTTTCCTTAAAAAACTTGAGGGACAGAATACAGAGAAATCCTGCGTGTTCTCAAAGAAAATTGGCCAAGGAAATGAGGGTTAGCCGTTCCACAATCCAAAGAGCCTCTGTTCATATTTTGTTAGCTGGTAATAAGAAAAAAAAAGAGTGGTAAAATGTAAAGCACTGCTGAGCTAGTTCACTGATGATGATGTGCACAGAGTCATCTTATCATCCATAAAGTTGTTTAGTATTAAAGAGAAGGAACAACAAAAATCAGCGTGTGTATGGCGTAACCCGAAAAAATATCCCTGATGGGGTCCTTAAGAGGCGCAAGACTGGGTTTCATGAGGAAGAAATGGTTTGGGCAGGTGCGTCCTCAGCAGGAGAAACATACATCAAAATTGTCGAAAAGGGGGTTAAAATTAACTCAAATTATTGGCAAAAGGAAATTCTGGAACTTGTGTTGTTACAGGGTGAAAACCATATGTTTCCCGATGGCCGTTGGGTATTTCAATAAGCCAGCGCCCCCTCTCACCAGTCCAGGGCAACCCAAGCTTGGCATAGACAGCACACACCAGGGTTTATCTCCAAAGATGGGTAGCCTGCCAGTAGCACGGATTTGAATCCCCTTGACTATTTTGTATGGGGAATGCTAGAGCACAAAGTAAATTCTAAACCACATAGTTCAATCCCTGTTTTGGAAGCACATCTTCTGAAAAAGTGGACTCCAATAAAGTCCATCAGGGAATACATCAGTGGTTGCAGACAACATCTACAGCTGTGCATTAAGGCAAAAGGGGACTAATTTGAACATCTGTTGTAAGTATGCAATAGGAGGGTTTAATGTAATCATGTACCTGATATGAAATAAAAAATCATGATTGCATAACAAAATCTTAAAGTTTTTCTGTGTCCAGGCACAAATAGGCCACCC
Organism: Hermodice carunculata; assembly: GCA_964020975.1. Classification (NCBI taxonomy): domain Eukaryota; kingdom Metazoa; phylum Annelida; class Polychaeta; order Eunicida; family Amphinomidae; genus Hermodice; species Hermodice carunculata. The sequence goes on along the minus strand of OZ026618.1, from coordinate 47,876,538 downwards.
TTGTTATAAATATATATATAAATTTATTTATATATATATATATATATATATATATATATATATATATATATATATATATATATATATATATATATATATATACATATATATTAGGCGAGCTTGTTTTCTATTAGCTTAAACCCTAAGAGGTTACCGGTAGCAAGCAGTGGCCCAGGACACTTAGAAGCTTGCCTAATTGTACTTAATATTTGGTTAAGAAACAATACATATATATGTGTGTGTGTAAATTTATAAATCACGTACCTTAATAAGGGATAAGTTATGTCACAAGGAAATTGATTTGATCAAACACACAGTAATGGTTGCATGTATGCATTTGATGCTCTGCTCAAAACGCAGCGGACTCTTTGCCGCAAATAAAGTAGATGCTTCTCGATTCCAGATGCAACTGTTTACTTGTGGCACCCTACCGCCTGTGCGAAACCAAATACTATGCATCCATCTAGTACAGCACAATAATATTGTGTATTTACCTCATTCAAAAATACTTTTTCATTGAAAACTGCCAAGAGAGTCAATATTCGGCAAAACAAACTATTTTCGCTCCTGATAACGTCCCTTCGAGACTGGATTCAACAATATGGTGGGGAATATCTTTCTTAAATCATCATCCTAGAGTTGGTTGTCTCTCATACTAATGCAGACTATCAGATTTTAATGCGTTCTGGCACCCCCTTTCATATATACATATATATGCACACACACACATACACATACATATATAAATATATATATATATATATATATATATATATATATATATATATATATATATATATATATATATATATATATATATATATAAGATACGGTTTTTGTCTCAATAACCTTTACACGGAAATAAGGTTAAAAGCACTACGGTACTTAGCCACATGTAACCTTGTACGTAACAGCAAAGCAATTGGCCAAGAAGTTTTTGAACGCAAACAATTTTTACTTAAGTAGGGAAGCTGTGTGAACGTCTGATCTCGTTATTCAAACCAAGAGTTCTACCCTGGCCTTGTGGTTCGTGTGAGCCTGCCAGCGCAATTTTGAAGCTAACGGCAAAGCGGTTTTAGAGAGTATTTTCTTTTAAGAGATCTTTCCAAATAAACAAATAAGAATCATAAAATAACGGGACTAAGACCATTTGAGCACGCTCAGTTCAAAGCCTCCCAAGGTACATCCCTACTGAGATTGAAGTTAATCTAGTGGACTGATTTGGAGAAGAAATCGTAAATTTGAATTATCATTACAATCCTGAGAGACTGAAATGCTTATCTGGATGTTCATGACGGAGGTATTTTAAGCAGAGTATGCCATAAACCGATGTACATGTGAACATATTACGCCTTCTATTTTGAGGTGCAATATTGATATTTAAAGGCAAAAATACGCACTGGGATATATTTGTTTGCCGCAATGTGCTGAAACATATGGGCTTTTGCAAAACTGAACAGCAGAAAAATGTTGATTTTATTCCTGATTTAACACTAAAAATGATTGAAACAGAATTGTGTCTCTCAAAGTGCGCAAAGAATACATAGGACAAAATGCTGAAGTATACATGATCATTACAAACTAAAAAGAAACTGGTATTTTACTACTACACTGATTTATTATTGAATTTATATTGAAACGAAAACAAGCATTGGGGTCCGTATGGTTGAGACGTTGGGTGTAAAGCAATGAAGCAAACACAGTCTTTGCACAACGAATCACCAGAATCCTTGTATTGTGATTTTTAACAAACTTCTTAATTAGCACAAGTTTAAGAGAAGTGTTGTAAATACCGCAATTTGGCATTATATATCTATATGATTATATTTTCCACACTAAATTAAATCCAAAATTAATGGTTAATGTATTTTAGTGATTTTCAGGGGAGGGGGGTTTGCAGAAATTTTGCGAGTGTCCACCACAGTACTTTATGTTTACCCGAAATTACCAAAAAGAAAAAAAAATGGGAAAGGCACAGGGTGGGTGGGTGTAGTCATTTGCCAATGTATTTTGCTGACAATTTTCTCTTCCATTTCCTGAGTCTAATAGTACAGTCATATGCTGGTCGTTACTGTTCCACCTGCATGTGATACTTTCTCCATCATCAATGTCAGCCTCAATGGTGTTTTTGAGAAATCGTTCCGTGTAGTCATCAGTCCTCCTGCGCATTGTCGCTGATTCTAAACTTGTGCAAGGTGGATCAGTGGCGATTGCTGCAGCTGGCTCTTCAGTGCTACTCTCGCCGTTGTTGTATCTATCGATATTGTCGGCGGTGTTTGTTCTTACATTATGCCACCCTGAAGCTGACATTCATTTTCTTTTGTACAACAAATGTCTCCTCTTCTGCCCGTCAATGTTGATAATTAAATAAGAAATAAATACACTTTGTTTAAAAAATATGATGAGTAAGTCACTCGATACCCCTGAAAGCTCTTTCTATATTATCAGAAAACTTACAACTAAAACAAAAATGAAACAAAAACACCCTAACACAAACAAAAGACTTCTCTGGATAAATATGTCTAATCTTGGGAAATGTTATTGAAAATTAGAAATGTAAATAAAAGGTTTATAGATAATAAGTGCTGTTTGAACGATATCTTCGCTTGATGTAAGTATTGCTTACTAAAAATTGTACACCAAAAAAAATATTTTTGATGAGACTGTCCTTTTCAATTATGAGTATTTCGAAACATGGAAAATCCGTTATATATACAAGACTTCCTGCAGAAAACCCCACTTCTATAAAAAAGAGTCTTTATTTACAAATTATTCATTATGTTATCCTCCCTGTATGTTGCAACTTCTATCATAAATGCGCATCTTCCCTTTTCTTACTCCCTAAGAATCATTTTACCATCGACAGTAAATTTCTTTCTGGGAGTCAAAGTGCATGTTTATGAAGAATGCAAGACTAAACTCTATATCCATACTATGTATACAGATAAGTGTGCACAGATACCAGTCTAGTGGAATGCGCTGACCGAAACACATTTTTTTTTTAAAACGATTTAGATTTAGCAAATAAATAAACTGTCCATCACTGAAAGGCAAATTAAAAGGCATATTTTTGTTGTGTGTTTTAACTTAGGAAGATGCTGTCGATCGATTTGTTTCAGAACAGTTCCCACAGCTAAATAATGGCACGAATCTTGGCCAGCCCTTTGACCTTGCATCCATGATCTCTACAGGTCTTTCTTTGAATTCCGTATAGTGTCCTTCCTGCATGTCAGGTACGTTGGTAAAAGCGATGACACGGATGATAACGCTACCGGCCCTAGCAGCATTTTTGAGGCTGACCCAATTTTCCTCATCGGTCGGTTCCTAGGGCACCTTTTACTCATTATACCTGTGTTCCATGACAAGTGGAAGCCAGAGTAGCATTTTCAATGCAAGCTAAACTTCACTGACATACATCTCAACATATACATAAATTTACACTGCAGAACATCTCAATGTGATTTGCATGTTGCCCCATCACCATGATGGGGGATGGACGGCTTGGTGTGAGGCTCTGGGTCGGGACATAGCTGACAATAAACGAAAACGACAGTACTATCGCGCATGAAATTTGATTGTTTCTACATTCACAAATCATATAATTTTTCATAAACTCCATCACATATATAATATTTAAAGAAAAGCTTATCAGCGCATGCATGTCGCATGAAAGCTTTGTCTGCCCCCCCCCCCCTTCCATGATGGCTGGCGCCAATTGTATCATTTTTTTTAAAGAAAAGAAATCATAATGTGGTATACAAAGCAATAGTTTATTCTCAGATCATTATACACCGTATCGCAGGCAGCTCGATCGGCACGCACGTTGGTAAAACGGCCCAGGATGACGACACAAACGGCAACTAAACATACGAAGCTAACTAACAATTCTTTTTGCATCTCAAATGTGAAAAAATAGTTCTAAAAGTATTCAAAACTAGAAAATTTAGGGATATTCAAACTAAAATATATAGCTTGTCTGACTAGTTTCCTTTAGCTTCACTACGATTGTGACAAATGCTACAGAGATACCAGATACGAAGCTGCACTGCACCAGCACTTTTAGGCATAACGTTTCCTGAACATTGTAGCAACGGTGTTTCCTTGGAGAATTCAACATCATATGTAGGGGTATAATAAATCGTTAAACGTGTTGAGGTGAATTGTTGCAACTATGTCTCTGTGTATATATATATACCTTAACTAGGCTTGTAGCGACGCTGACGTTGTTATAGCCATTATTCCACACAGAAGTTTCTTTAAACACGCAAAACACATATTCCCGTAAACCTTACATATGTATATACACACATACAAACATTCCCGTACTTTTCACCGACGATGTCAACTTTGATTCAGTATGCGGGGTTTATTTTACGTTCATACGACGTTTTGAAGCAACTCTTTTCAGAAAATATTCACAAAACAACGAAAGATTGTTAGAAAACGTTGTCTGAAAGTAAGTTTCCTTCGTCAGTTATCACGGGTCCGCAACATTGATAGGCCATTTTAACGGGCTGACACAAAATACCAGATCTCATTCATTTTAGCACAGGAAATTCTTTAAACGTTCAGAGGACGTTTCTGTGCTAACATTTTTACTGCCTGTTAACAAAACGTTCATAGAACTTTGATAAAAAACGTTGTCCGAATATACACATTTTCCGCCATTTATTACGGGGCCCATAACGTTGCTAGACCATCGCAACAGACTGACTCAGATCTCAACGTTATTACAACGTCTGCAAAATGGTATATCTCGCATCACCAAAGTAAAACCATGCGAAACCGTTGTGATTACGTTTTGTGTTACCAGGCTATTTACAATGTATTAGCCCTCACTCACTCAGAGTGTTTTTTAGATTAAAAGGGACAAAATCCACCATTACCAAGATGACAACCAGTGCGGTTGTTTGGACTTTTAAGTCATACAAATTCAAAATAATCAACAGCACAAGAAACAACCAATGAATTTTATTTGTGTTAAATAGAGTCCATGGGCAAAAGATGCACCATTACCAGAGAAATCCTATAGGGACCTTCCTATTAGTGATAAATAGTATGCGCGGACTATCATCCACGATTTCCAAGACATAAGCCAATGCCACAATCGCTGGTACTTTTATAATACCAATGCTAACATGTTTGTGGTACCTTAAGAACGATTCATTAAAAATCGGAAAAAATCAGCAGCTTTTGACGGTGCTACACACAAGTATTTTGCTTACGTCCATAGCATAATATAGTTATATCTTTGTTGTATCGGTTTAATATAGGTATGTTCTGAAGCCAAATTGCCCGGCCAAACTCCATGGCTGTCACTACACAGACAATGTTGTCGGATCAAACGCACAAATAAACTGGGGAAAAATTATATATATATATATATATATATATATATATATATATATATATATATATATATTTTGAGGGGGGGTTGCCAGTGGTAGATGATGGTCTTTTTCATCCAGCCCTTTTGCTAAATATAGATAAACATTTTTTTATATATCCTGAATGCAGTTGATATCCTAGTACTAATTCTATACGAGTTTACGTCCGACCTGTTGCTTGCAGGCCAATATTGTCACTTTGACTATACCGGTCCCTTCTAAATATTTGGTACCAAGCAACAGCGAAGTGCAAATACTATGGGAAAAATACTGTCTGTAATGAAAGGCTGCTGGTGTCTTGATGAAGATTTTACAGCACAAGCAAAAAAATATTTTGACCTTAAACACCTACAAAAATAAGTCTGCAATTACTTTTTACCAATTTACGCTTGCGATAAATATTTCTGGTGGCAATCTACAGATTTGTCAACAAGGAAATGACGTATGCGATTTTTAAAAATACTCGTACCTTCGAAACCAATATGCTGCATGACACAGAGCTACCTGACGCCTAGTCAATGCAGTATGGACAATTTTAAAGACAGTTAAATGGCAACTCCAACAGACCCGATTTTTTACTCTTCAGCACACTACAGTGCCTTCATTTTAACGCGGAAGTAAACATGTACCTTCGCTTTTCAACTTGTATCAAAGAAAGAACTGTTAGAATGGTCTTTCAAAGTTTACCACAATTCAAACAAGGACAGCCCTGAGGACCTTGAGCAAAGGTATTCAGATATTATATCATCCCAATATCATTTTCTAGTATCAACAATTTCAAGAACCAAACTATAAACTTCTTTTTGACAAGAAACAAACAAAACAGGACGTTTAAACACAATGTTTTGTACATATATTTATTTTTCGCCCATTAATGTTTGTATAGTATTGATATTCTTTTTAACCAATTCAACCTAGCACAGCCTTGGGGACCTTGAGCAAAGGTTTTCAGGCATTACATCATCACTACATGTATGTCATTTTCAAGTATCAACAGTTTCAAGAACTAAAATTTAATCCAGTATTGATAATATTTTTAACCATGACGGTGTACAAATGTTCCAACCTCAAATGACTGTACTAACGTCCAGGTATTCGCTATCACACAATATGCGCCCTATACAGGACAGTGCCGCAGGCAAACAGCGACTAAAAGCATATACTTTCAACATCTATGTTGAAGGTAGATAGTCGTCTTTTATATTGCATGTGATGGAAATCGTTTGCTTAGGGCAGTTAATACTTTCCAGTTTCATCAGAAAGAACTACATGCAAAACTACGTAGGCAACCCTGTGAGTTTATGCTGATCAAACAGAAGCACCTAAACACATTAATAATTTTGATATCCACTTGAAACACATGCAAAGTGCAGGTGGTGAGAGTCATATTTGGAGCCCACATGTAGAGATATATGCCATAGCTACATTATTTCAATGCGCTTTGCAGGTGAACTGTGAATATTAGTATACTTTTTGATAATTTCTGCCCTTTTTCCTAACTTCCACCTTCCAAGCAGTATCATATATTCCAATTGAAAGTTTTGTGCAAAAAAAAAATAATAGAGCCATCTCGGGACACTGAAGAAAAGCTCGGGCAATGGTTTAAACCGATGGCTCAGGACGTTATATCAGCATATGTTATACCATGCTCATGTGGCTTGATTTGTCTATGGTTCCTTGGCAGGTGCAGGGTCAGAATAGAAATACATTCTCTTCTGCTGGAATAAATATTTTAATATCAGAATGAGTACATACTAATCTCATTACAATGTATACTATGCTGACCGTGTCTGTAGACTGCGTTGGATGTGATAAATTGAGTTTTTAGAACTCACTCGTATCGACTTTCGTGCATCTTGTTGTTTTCTATTTACATACGAAAATCAGAGACGGCTTAGCCATCCAATGACAAAAATTACGAGCGCCCATTTCTAGTATATGTATACTACTTTTCCCAAAAAACTCTTGGGTGAGCAACAGTCAACTATAGAAACATGGTGAAACAATAATCAGTGACAATTATGATGACAATGATTACCTTAATGATCATATGATGATGGCGAAAATTATGCTTTCATTAATCTCAATTACTGAACAGAAATATCTGACATCTATGGGCTCATGTGTGCATATCTATTTATTTATCTATCTATCTATCTATCTATCTATCTATCTATCTATCTATCTATCTATCTATCTATCTATCTATCTATCTATCTATCTATCTATCTATCTATCTATCTATCTATCTATCTATCTATCTATCTATCTACATTTATGTAGGCATATATATGCACATACATACATATATATATGTATATGTATATATGTGTACATATATATGTATATATATATATATATATATATATATATATATATATATATATATATATATATATATATTTATTTATTTATTTATTTATTAATTTATTTATTTATTCCGAGCAATACAGTTTTTTGAAAATAATTTTTCAGTTGTTGTTGTGACGGCCATCTTGTCTTGTTTTGGTGTCCGTCTTGAATATTTGGTCAGTCACCTTGAATTTTGAATTTTTCTCAACTTTAAACACCCATGGATACCACTCTATTGATTCTCAATCAAAATGTCAGGATTTGCTTGCAGAAATAACTCATTATAAAATTATTCCCGTACTAACATGTGTTCATTTTCACCATTATTGTGGAAAAGATCAATTTGATGTTATTTCAGTTTAGACAAATTTGTAGGAAAACGTCCAGAGGGCTTTTATTTTTGAGAATTGCAGTTTAAAAAACTACGCAAAATTTTGATCTTGAAACAGCCTATTAAAACGTTTGCACTCCAAAACATAAAAAAGTGTGTTTTCTGTAAGACTCATCATAATTATATCTATTGTTTCTTTAATGAGGGTTGCAAAAGTAGCTGGAGGCTAATACAAGTCATTCTCCCCTCTAGTAATTAAAAGTACACCGAGCTAAGTATATATTCCCTACAAAACAGCTAAAAAAGGACAAAGGAAAACATAGTATACAAGAAAAATAACCAGTTGCAAATTCACTGATACCATGCGCTGAGACACTTTGTGAGACAAGCTTGACTTTTAGTTAACACAGTTGCAATCCGTAGCTGCAGGAAATATTTTGTAACTTTCAATGAACTGCCTCAACAGGTAAACAGTTTCACTCATATGAAGCCAATTGAGGTCCAAATAGAATTAAATGCACCTTTTCTCAATTCCGTAATCGACTAAATTTAATCTCTCGGTTTTCATTCATGATAATGTCAGAAATGCTTGCCAAAAGAATTTGTCTTGGAATGATCTGAAGTGGACTCTGCAGTAAATGATGGATCGAAGTTTCAGAAGGGCAGCCACGGGAACAGCTGGGACTTTCAATAAGGTGTCTAGTGAATGGATGTGCGTTTAATGCACTGAAATCAACTCGAAAATGAGTGATCAAAACATTTAACTTTCTGGGTCCATGGCTTAACTGCCCGTGCCTATCCCGAAACAAGTAACGCTGGAGATGGACCTTGAAAGAGTTGACAGAAGGGCAAGTTCTGATCTTTAATACAGGGCGTTCCGTGGCCGGGTACACAATGGAATGAAAGAAATATCAGTTTAATAATGAGGTACACGCATTATTCTGGGAGTGCCCGTCAATATTGCGTAACAAGTGATTGACCTTCTCACTGTTAGGTCGGGGGGGGGGGGGGGGGTCAGCACTCTGAAGTGGTCAGGACAAGTACCGCAAGTTACTTTACAGTAAAGAACCAGTTCATGATATTTGCGTCTAATTTGGAGGCTAGGCCAGCCAAGACACGATAATATTTTTGACTGACTTCATATATTCATTGCACCAGAGACTAGTTATGATGCTTATACTGAAGAGATTCCAGCATTGGTCTACCGCGGCAAGAAAGGTTTTCACATACAGGCAAAGCGTATTCAAGTACAGGACATATGAAAGATGTGTACATACACTCCAACGCATTACAGGGCAAATTAAACATGCGTGATCTGATGCAGCCTGTACGAGATGATGCCTTATTACATTTTTTTTAAAATTGCTGTCCCAACACAGCTTATCAGACAAGGTAACACCGAGATGTTTGTGCTCATGTACATGTGGGATACGTTTGTTGATAATAAAGAAACAATTAAACATGTGTTTCCTTTTTCTGTTTTGTTGAAATTAACATTCCCCTAGTGTTATCAGGATTAAAATATACTTTCCTTTTTTCCTCTTAGTCCTCAATAACCTGCACATTAGCATTAAGAAGTTTATAATTGTGCCCTGATGCATTTCAACAATATCCATCGGTGTTGTATCATCTGCGAATAGGTTTGCAGGTAATATCATCCATCAAGTCATTTTTAAATATCAAAAACAACATCGAGTTTAGGATACTACCCTGGGGGAGGGGGAACACCAGATTTAATATTTACTCAGTCTGTGAAGATGCCCTCAATGTTCCTTTGCTTTCTGAGACTTAAAAATAATCTGATCTACGAAGGAAGTGGGTCATGTACACGTACATGTTGCGATTTTTAAAAATAGGCCAGACGTCAGACACGATCAAAAGCCTTTAAAATGTATTAAAAATGCCATGCAAACTTATTTTCCCTCGTCGACTGCTTGATTTAGTTCGAATACAGTGATGATTAATTGGTTTTCAGTGCTATACACTTTGCTAAACCCCAAGTTGCAATATGCCAATAAATTATAGCTTGTCAAAAATCGGACAATCTATTAAAAACACACAATTCAAATACTTTAGATATAGCACTAAGTAAAGAATCTGTTATTCTAAACAACTTGAGGATCGTCTTTTTTAAAGCCTCTCAAACATTAGCTTTATTCCACAAATCAGGAAAGATGGAAGCGCGGAGCGAAATATTAATTAGTTTAGCCAATACTACATAAATATAGTCAGCAAACAAACGCAAGACCTTATTTGGAATTCCATCAGGACCACCTGTCTTACTAATTTATAACTTTTTAAGTAAGGTAAAAATCTCGTCTGCGATGATAATGCTCTCTAGCCCTTCGGTCTATAAGTAATCGTAAGTAACTCAGAGATGAAAATCTCCCTGTAGCCACTGGGAAGCAAAATTGTCGTTAAAGAAATTTGCTTTGTGAAGAGAATTAAGGAAAAGAGATCCATTATTAAATAATGAAGGTATTAGTTTCCTTGAGATCCACCCACAAGCTTGCATCAAAGTTTTTATCTTTCTTTGCCTGTGTTGTTTTTTAGAAGGAATGTCTTGCACTTAGGTAAAATAATCCCGTTTAGCGCTCCTGACCAGATCAACGACCTCATTTTTGAGCCTGTGGTACCAATCCATTTCTCAAATGAATAAAGGACAATTCTTGCTGCCACTAAGGACAGCAAAACATATATAATGAAACACCTTGGTCAGCTCCTAGTGCACAGTAACCTACAGTTGTATTGCAGTGCCACTTACTTCAGACAGTTACGCATTAATCTGCCCCTGCTTTTGCCAGGAATTCATTATTACAGAGGGAATGTAACAAGGCAAAATAAAACATGCTTAATTAAGTTTCAGCAGACAGGGAAGAGGAAAAATGTAACAGGTGCAAGTTCAGTGTGCTCAATATTACGTCCACATGTTGCACTTCTTCATATTAGGTGATTGACAACGCACACCTCCTCTACGTCAAAACACATTGTTTTCAAAGCACAGCATTCTGCGGAGGCACACCATGTGCAACACCATGTAACTCAGTTACACAGATAAAACGTGAACAACACCAAGAGCACTTTTAAGTAAAATTGTAGCAAAGCAGATCGCCGAAAAAAAGAAACCAGCTCCTGTCTTGCAGCTGTCCTGTGGCATGCAGTTTAAAAGATGTGGCTGCCAGAGTAACAACCTGATAATGTGTGAGTGAGTGTGTGTGTGTGTGTGTGGGGGGGTCATTCTGTTACAAAAAATACACTCGATTTAAGGAAGATTAAATATATGGTTATATTTTCTGTACGTTTTGACTCTCGTACGGTAACTAGGCACAAGGTAATGGAAAGTGGGGTTTTTTGATGAATAGTTTTTTTTTTTAAATCATAAGAATATATCAGCATGGTTATAATTGGTCAATAAATGCCTCTTCATGGAACGTGCATGGGACAACAAATCGACGCCGCTGTATTTTTACATCCTGTTGATGACATTTTATCAAGATGCATATATACAACAGAGCATATAGAGTCAATCCATAGGCAGATACTGTGAAGAGGCACCTTCAAATTCTGAACTAAGTTTAGATTTGGTTTTTGGTTTTGCATCGAAAATCCTTTCAAAAGTGAAATGACCTTTTCTTTCAATCCCAATGAATATTTGTGAAATCCTCCTGGCATGGACCAGCAAGGTGCTTGTCTTTCAAGCCTCATTGGTGGTGACCAGTTCCATACACAATGTTGTTAAAACAAACATCCATATGTCCAAATTGATAAAGCTTATTCCGTCTTCTGCTGATATTACCTAAACCATAGTTCCCTAAACAGAGAGTAACAAAGTTAATATTTCATCCAACCAAAGTCTAGCACTTTGGCTCTCATATGAATAGGGACTATGTAACCGCAGCAATTTCCACAGAAAAGCACATCAATTACCTCTGTACATTTGGATGGTTTTCAGATCAACAAAAAGTAGCATTCGAGGATGACTCCCTTAGATCTGATTTCATGCAGTTTTGAACACAGGTCATAGATAAATTGTGTTGTAGTTACTCAATTAACAAATTGACCATTAACATACTGAAGTTTAATACTCATTTCTGTTTCAATTCAAAATATTTTGAAGTGTAGATGCAAGTCTTTAATTGGTATTTTCTAGCCAGAAGATATTAAAAATATGTACAAATCTTGGGTTATCTAACACTTTCTGTTTCAATTTCCTGTCACATTTGAAGAATTTAGAAGTCGATTGCTACAGCTTTGCTCAGCATGTACCATTACTTTGTACATTGAACCTAACTGGAAGTATGGGCCCAGCCAATGCTCAAGTCAGTGGATTGACGGGCTGACAATAGCATCAATACTGATTTCCAATTATATAAATATTCTTGCACAAAGTTTTTCCTTATTATCAGACAAAACTGTGGCAACTATTTTTAAATGAGACACAACATGGTTTATTTTTTTTTTATCTTATTTTTTTTAAATTTTTATTTATTTATTTTGTTTTGTTGTTGTTGTTTGGTTGGTTTTTTGGGGGGGTTGTTTTGGGGTCTTTTTGGGGGGTGGGGGGTTTTTGTTTTTGTTTTTTTTTATAATTTATTTATTTTTGTTTTTGTTTATTTCGGTGGCTGAGGAGGAATTTAGATATAATCATATGCGCAATCTAAAGCCGTCAAACTTAGTATAGTGACTCAATGCAGGAAAATGGGTAAGCTTTGTTTTAAATGGCACTTATCTGAAAAGGAAAAAAAGAATAACCATATGTGTTAAGATTATTAAAGGCTTAATTACTACTATTGCATGTTACCTCATATCTAAAACCCCTTGCAATTTTCAAAGGTCTCCGCATCTGGCGCTCGAGGTTACAACTTGCTGGGATCTATAAATACATGTCAATATAAAACCACATTTTTGGGATCACTATAAATATGTACATATATATATATATATATAAAACATTTCCTTTCTGGCATTGTTTCCGTTTTCAACCTTTTTCTGCCTGGGGTTCTGAACATGCTGAAGTGTGGCAATGATTGAGTAAACCTACGGGTTAATCCTTGTCTTTGATAGTTTTTTTTTTCACTTTCATCTTCAGAATACGAAGGCAATAACATTTCAACTCTTGATAAATGTATATATATATATATATATATATATATATATATATATATATACATATATATATATATATATATATATATATATATATATATATATATATATATATATATATATTTGTATACTTTTGTTTACTCCAACTCGTGATTAAGGCTGTGTCTTCCACATAGGTAGAATTGTGGCTCATCTTAACCATCCCGCAAAAACGTTAAAATGATTATGTATTAGATATCAGGCTTCTATATAAATTAATATATGAACGAGAAATGTAATCCTTATTGGCGTTTATTTACTTCGATTGAAAGATATGTTTTAATGTGTGATTGCGGAGTAAGTATTATAACCATTTTTAGTTTTGCTAGACTAAGATCTTAAAAAGGGTAAAATTTTTTACTTTGTAAAAAAGGGTAGTCCTGCAGAGGACACCTGCAACACTGTTTGTGTGTGTCGTATATGTTGGTGCAGGAAATGCCCATCTGTCTGCAATTAGGCATTTGTTTCGAATCCTTAAGTTTGACATGCACAGCAGGGAGGTACTGTTCTCAAATATGCTCTTGAATTGAAGTGCGCGGTTGTAGAGGAAAATAAACCATGCCTTGAATAAAGCCACCTTCTTGATGGCTGAAGTGTCATGCATGGATTCTTTAGAAACGCCTCAATTGACGTCTTGTAGATAGTGCAAGAAATAGTTGGGCCGTGTAGTTTGCTCAGAAAGACCATCCAAATGCTTAACCGGACCAATCTTTGAGCGTGTTATGCACGACTGATATGGTGATGATCAATGTGCATTGTGTCTTATTACCGTTAAGCCATTGTGAGCATCAGCAACTCAGAGATCTAAGCATTCGTGCAGTGCAAACTTTATATTCCTGTTAAGAGCGACCTTCACTACATTAAACATTCTCTGCCGGAAATTGATAATACAACTCATTCAGTTCATAACAGATTGCATCTATTATTGTCTTTGCTGTTCGATCTTCATAGCCAACTTAACAGAGTAACGACATACGAGTAGATCTACGCAAAACTACTGTTTATTTATTCCATCTGTTTAGAGTTCTGAGACAGAGCTTTTGTAAGTTATGATCCAATTGGCTAAACTTGACCGAGTTTCCATCAATTTTAATGTAGGGACTACATCTTTTTCAAACTGAACCTGCTGGACGCAAGTTAAACTTTACGGCACTTGATTCAAATGGGCCTGTGGTTGATGACCCCATGAAACATTTTGGCTGTACTTACTTTAGCCTGATTGGATGCATATGATGACCTTTCATTCAAGTAATTGATTATTTTACAGGAAAAGTACAAGAATCTTGACAAAGAGTATCAGACCATGATGCGTAGCCGCAAAGATCAGACTTTTGATGACAGTTGTGAGGAAATATAACATGATAAGCAGTTGGGCAAAGGTAGCCATATATGATCATTATAATAATCGAAGGGCATAGGGTTGTATGGTTACCCATAAGTGTAGGCCCATATGTTTTACATGGGTTGTGAAGCAGGCCAAGCCTATATTAATTACTTTCCTTGGCACAGGTGTTGGCGTATACTTTCCTACCCAATTGTTTGGTGGAGGAAACCGAAGGACTTTGAAAAAACCACCGTGCACAGCCAGTGTGGTAGGAGCGCTTTCCACTATCATCGCCGTGAATCGAACCTGGGCCGCACAATTTGAAAGGCAAGCGTGTTGCAGCTCTGCCAACCATGCACGGTTACTTCTCAAATATGATATTGTATGGTATCCATAAAATCTTAGATTTGAGAAGTCCTTTTATTTAAGATATAAGCAGCAATTTATAAAGTCCCTATGGCAATTGTATGTTACCTGGTAGAAGATACACTAATTATACTATGAAGTTTCTGATAGATGGAATTATTATTATTCAGTTGTTATAAGGTTATACAAAATATTTTAACATAATAAATTTTAGATCTCTAGATAACTCTTACAGTTTATAACCTTTCAAAGGAACTGAGACTTGGAAAGATTTTGTCGCTTGGTAAGACTTGATATGTGTATGCAGGTACCATTTTGGTCACCTTGACATTCTGTTGCGAATATGTTTTGATTCATGTCGGTTAAGGATAACTTCAAGGCTAGCACTATCTTGTGCAAAAAGTCAAACGAATCATTGATCTTACAATATCCCTACAATGTATACATCCATGAAGTTTAAATATACATGTACCAAGGAATCAAATTGATACAATTCAAACCACTTTTTTCGGGGGGAGGGGGGGGGGAGTCTGATACAAAAAATGGGCAAACATAGTAATCAATTTGTTTTTAACAAATTTCATACTAATTTTCAGGTTTTACCAGTTGCAAAACATTTTGTTTCAAAAATAATAATCTAATTCCACCTTTATTCATGAACGTGTTTTTATTTTCGTCTGGTGTTTGGTACTGGTGTTATGGCTGAATGTCAACTTGAGTTATCACTTCAGCAGTCGCTTGGCGTAGATTTTGATGAGAGGTCCAGGAAAGGCCATAACATTGATTTTGAGTTTCAAAGAGACCATAAAATAGAACTTTATGGTTTGATTATAAATAAATGCAATACAACTTATGAGAGAGATCAGTTATTATCTAAAAATGCCAAAAACAGAATATAAAAGATGTGAATAATTTAGGAAATGGAAAATGAATACTTTAGGGGCCAAATAACCAAACAAAACAAAACCAAACAGAGAGAAGAGCAAACATGAGGTTGTAAGATAATAAAATCTTGTATTGACGAGCCTTACAATACAATCTTTTCTCCGCAATACAACCCCAGGCTGGCTAAAGAACAGCCAGCTCCTTGAGGTATTTATACCAGCCATACTTGGTCATGTGACCACATGCATCCAGTTTCTCTAATATGAAACAAAGAAGAAAATACTTAAATGGCCGAACTCTGACATTTTAGATATGCATATGAAAATATTTAAATGTGACTTTGAGTGTGTTTGCCAAAAAGTTTTACACGTAGGCCTGAAACATGAACTTGTCTTATGATTTGTATCACGTTTGGAAAGTTTGCCCTCTAACTGTGAAGGACAGATGTTCTATAAACTGGATGCATGCTGCACAACTGGTTTACAATGTTTTTCAATGAACATTTTTATTTCCTTTTATTTACCATTTAATCTTCTATTTCTTGAATAAGATTGGTATTTATTTTTAATCATAACACTGGTACCATTACGAGATCCAAAGGCCTAAAGTTCAAAGTGACGACACAACTCTAGAATATGAAGCGGTTTTAACTTTCATCAAGTATTGTGACAAACCCAAACATCATACAAACAATCTGGTACATGTTTTTTTTTTTTTTTTAGTTCAACGCATTAGCATGACATTGAAGCAGTGTGTCCTTGAAGAAAATAGATATAGCCTGTGAAAGGGAAACTGCATCGTGGTGTTCCACGACCCATGCTGCAGGCGAGGGGTGCACGACGATGTCAAAATGCATAAACAACGGACTTGCCCCCGTTGTAAGTATTAAAGAAGATTTTCAAAGTCTTGTCAAATATACAGCTGGAATGTGTATTTTTGTTTTGAAGTTATGGGTTGGGAATGAATGAAAGTACTGCAGGATAAACAATACTTTTTATGACTTCACCCCATTTTCAAATTTTGGTACTCCATCGCATCTACTTGCCCTTTATTGTCAAAAAAATAAATCAATTTAACACATATCTTTCTTATATCCATGGTAATTTCAACAAATCACTACACGGAAAGTTATGTACGGCATTCATGTTTGTTTGCCCATGCGCAGAGCATACACAAGCCATCCCGCCCACATGTCCCATACTTCATAATCGCATTGAGCCTGTGAATAACATTTTTAGTGACCCTTCAATACCAATCAAGCCTGGTTACTTCTTAGAAGAAAACGTGTTTCCATTTTAAACTGTTCTGTGCCTGCAGTAGCGCGATCCATGCTTAAAGAACTGCATCAAACTTCTAAAATTTAGGATTTGCAGCCCGCCGCTTTTGATGCTTTGATAAACCACCTTATTTTTTTTTACTTTTGGAAGTTTTTTTTTTATCCCATGTAAGTGCATGTACCAACTCTTAAGTTTTTTTCTTCAACCTTTCTGGAACCATATACAACTAACAGGTGTTTGAATTAATACTTATTTTAAAACTAGTCATTACTTCTTGCGTATTTTAATACTTATGGTTCTTACGTTTTACTGTACTTTGAAATGTTTATTTTAGAGTGTAGGGCCTGCGTTTTTTCTAAGTGTGTTTTAGTATATTGATTTTGATTATATATATATATATATATATATATATATATATATATATATATATATATATATATATATATATATATATATATATATATATATATATATATATATATTTATATCCGTGGTTATATGTATGTGACATGTTTACAATATTTACTGGACCTAAATGAAATACAGCTCAACTGATTTGAATTCCCAGAATACTTATATCATCATAATCATCATTATCGTCGTCATCATCATTGACTTGTCATATTTGTTACTACATCGATTTCCATGATGGAGTGTGATACTTTTTTCAAAGAAGTCGACGAAAACGGGACGACAATGAAGCAGCCACTGACACCATCCATGTAAAATCTGTTCTTCGCTTCATATCGAGCAAGTCGTACATAAATGCAGTAGTCTGTAGTAGAAACGATCACTCTTTCCAACTTCTACCTTGTCAGGTTAACAACAAGAGAAAGCACACGACTCGTTTTCATGATGCAAAATACCGGGGGATTCAGACTTGAGTGCATATATAGGTTCACACACATAAGCAACCACTTTCTCTTATTTATTTGACTTGTTCCATGATATAAAATACCAGAGGATCCGGACTTAAGCATTGGGCCGCCACACGCACACACGTGAAAGCAGGCGGACTGCAACTCTTCAAGACACGGTCGATGAAGGCCAAACATATTTCCCGTATAACTGGTGGTGATACTGTCATAAATTCATCAGTTAAGGAACTTATTTTAGGCTCCACTAGATTAAGCACTTTACAATATAATCTGTAAGCAGGAACTGGAATGAGTTACCTTCATAACAACATACGTCTGCGCCCCCGCCCCCCCAAAAAAACCTGATGGGAGGACGTCCAGAGGTTTCAAAGGCTTTCGGTGCTCTCTATCCCCGGTGTTACAGTCCCACCCCACCCCACCCCCACGTGTATAAACTGCTAATATCACCCTCAGAATGGTTGCCAGGCATTCAGTTCCTATACCACCAAACACAGAACAGGATCCTGACATATCCCTTAATTATAATTATCATAAGATTGTGCAGACAACAACTAAAATAACCACCAAATTCTGCCCTGACAAGCAAAAACGTTCCTCTGTGCCCGCAGCAGACGCATTAAAAACATTTCTCTTTTTTATGTTTTGAAGCGACCGATAAAGCATCCAATATATTAGACAGTGTGATTACCATATCTAAACCGTAGTCCTAACGAAACAAATCCAAGTCAATTCCGACCACAGGCAATGTTCCTTGGTATGTATAGCTGAAACATATAAATTTATAGTTCGTATTTACCCAAAGAGACCAAAACGTAAGTGCAAAGGTCCATGGGGGGGGGGGAAACCTTATCTAGTATATATAAGTGTGACACGTAAATAGTTTCATTTTAAAGTTAGGCATGTTGATCAGCTCAAGTTCTTTCATATATCGAAAGTTATTATTAATCACTGGATATCCTTTTGAACATTTATCAACATTTTTCATCTTTGCTTAGCCTGAAATTTGGCACATCCCCATTTATCCAACCTTTAGTCGTTCATAAAAATTGCATACAAAGTCTTAATGTTCCAATTCATAACAGGTTCCAAATTTCTTAATTTCAAACAAGTTAAAAGAAGGCAAGTGAATTTTTAACTGGGTCAGGAACAATGAAAAGGCATACTTTGGCATGTCCAGCTGGTTTTGGAGCATTTGAATGTATTTTACGCTCGAAGAAATAGTCAACCCTCCCCCCCCCCTACGTGTTAAAAACACTGCTGGCATCAAAGAACAAAACAAACCTAAATGATTGATTAGAAGAAAGCACATTATGGACGTACGGTGAATTTCGGTTTATTAATATACTTTACAAAGCACACTTTTGCATTCAGTTATTTGTATTTATTTTTCAAAAACTCTAGGCTACCTGCCTGTCTCAAGTCAGGAGTAAAATTTGTTTCTTCACATTGGTATTGAAAGATAAATGTTGATGCTTTGGCAAGTCTGGAATCTCTTTGCTGTCATTGTTGGGTTTGGAATTTATCAATATGGATCATGTTTTTCTGTACTACTTGATAAATACTTCATTGGCTATGTGGTGCTGTGGGCTTTGTTCTCAGACTCATAGTTACAGTGGAGGTAGAGTGTGTTTATAATGTTCCAGATTTATAAATATCACAAAAACGATGTAGGCCTACTTTACTTTTTTGCTGTAAACTTAGCTGACTGACAAGTCGGGAGAACTAAAAGGTGATAGGCCTAACAGATCTCTTTTATATTTTTGGCAAAAGTAATGAAATTTGTGTTTTGTTCAAAATGTTCAAAGAAGAGCAACCAAATAAATATCTAAGGATATCCCTTCTATGAATCATAGGAGTGCCGCCTTGCCAAATGTAATCTGCTCCCTTACCTTACAGGCGAGTAAAACTGGATCTGGTGATCTTGCACCACGGTCTAAATAGATTTTACGAGATAAAGTTTCTCAATCTGCTCCCAATTCGAACACGCTTAAGAAATGTACACACCTCTGACAATAGTCTACACTTTCAGGGAGAACAAATGTTAATTTTTCTATCTACACTAGGAACCTTTTTCACTCCAATATCCGTGATTCTCCATCGGCTCACATTTTGAAACGTCGATTGAATTCTTACTACAGCCATTTGCAACAAAAGTATATTGACTCGTCCAATGCGTGCATATGGCTAATAGGTGATTTTGTCCATAGTGCAGGGAGCCATTTACTTTGATTGACTGTAAAAATTTTAAGTGAACGTTTTTATGTATCCATGCTTTAGTTTTAGTCGCATATATTTATATGGCAAAACTATTATTGTATTTCATATGCAGTCGCATTTTTTTCCTTTTCCACCAAGCATCATCATCATCAGCAGCAGCATACAGTGATCGCTGTTGTCACCTTCCTGGCCGATCATTGATGGGGAGTGAACTTTTATATGTGTAGTCAACTGTTTGACTCCTCCTAGATGGCTATTTTGTTAGAATGTGTTGGAATGTTTAATTTTCGTTTTATTGTGTTCTTTTGCTTTGATTTTCAATATCTTGATGTACTGCTGATGAAAGCCGAATAAATAGATAAAATGTACATTGTTTCTATTGTAGATTTATCAGTAACAGGGCATTACCAAGATCACAGTAGTTCTGTTGTTTATTCGATGGCAACGGCAATCTGAGCAAAATACTGTTGATTAATAAAAATAGAAAAATAGAAAATTAAACAGAATGAATGGTATAGAAATAAATGGAAAAAATTGCCCCATGTCAAAAGTGCACTCATGACAGAAGCCCAACTAATAGTGAAGGTGACATTAACATATCACATGGTGACTTATATGAGCTGGTCAAATCTAAAGAGGCATCCAATATTTCATCCACCATATGTATTGTTACATTAAAACTGTTTCCATGTTAACATTTAATATTACAAGTGCTGAATAAAGCTGAAACAGTGAATTATTTAGATTCAACAAGAATTCCTCCCGTGTCTTGTGTATGAGAATAGAACAGAATAATGTATGTAGCATGGTAGGTGTCCGATCTCTTAGGCCCTTTGCCGGGATTGCCAATCAAA
Organism: Hermodice carunculata; assembly: GCA_964020975.1. Lineage (NCBI taxonomy): Eukaryota > Metazoa > Annelida > Polychaeta > Eunicida > Amphinomidae > Hermodice > Hermodice carunculata. Next base: position 47,855,522 of record OZ026618.1, on the reverse strand, counting down.
ATTTTAATACTACATGTTCATGTTAGATATCACAGTTCTTCATATGTTGAATATATTGCAGGGATATGATCTATCACAAAATGTTTTGAAACATTTTCATTGTTTATGCAGTGTGATATCAGATAGTAAACATGATGTATGCAGGCCATAAATATTTGAAAAGTTTTGTACACCAACATATTTACAATTGCAGTATTGTTAGGATAACATATCTGTATGTATTTTTTTTCTATCTGAGAATTTATCTATAATGTCATACGTTGGTTTACATGTAGGCAATTTTAAGGATAAGTAATATTTACTTACCTATGCCCTGGTAATGGTTGGTGCAGATAACGATATACTTTTTTGAAATGTTGCCAATTTTTCTTGTTCTACCTGTCTTCAGTCAGGTGAGAGATGTTTTCTGTCATACTGCATATCATATTTATTCACTGATATATAAAAATATTGTAAAGTTGTTGTTATGTCAAATAACATCTGAGCAGCTACAAGTTCCTACTTATAAATCTATTTTAGCTCAGGTGATCATATCACCTGAGCTGATACCATAGTCTCAAAATCCGTCGTTCGTCGTAAACAATTTACATTTTCGCCTTCTTCTTCAAAACCGCAGTCTAGATCTGCTTTAAACTTGGTACAAAAGTTGTCTTGGGTGGGTCTGTACCAAGTTTGTTCAAATGGTCACTGTCCAGTGATTTTAGGATTTTATAAGAATTTTTTGTCCTTTTTGGGGCAAATCTTAAAAAATCTTCTCTGAAACCCAATTGCTTTGATATCACACAGGAACACTCCCTGGGACTCCTAGTTCTTAATTTGTTCACCAGATGGCGCTGCAGTTTTTTCTAATTTTGTGTATGATTTTTTATGTGTTATAGCTATTTCGACTTCTTCCCCAAAACCGTGACTCAGATTAAGCAGAAACATGGTGGATATGTTCCTTGTTGAAGGGTCAAACTAAATTGTACACTATGTGGGAATCCTGCAAATTCCTGATTTTTAACGATTTCTTCAACTCGGGTACTTACCAGTCAATGCAGCTTTCGTATTGATTACTATCGAAGTTAATGAGCATTCTAATGCCAATTCACATATTCAACGTCTCCAAAACCATCATCCAGATGAATTTCAAACTTGGTGGCAATGTACCTTGGGTGGATTCTACCAGGTTTGTACAACTGGTCATGCTCCAGTGATTTTTTTTTTATTTTTAAAGATTTTTTTTGTTCTTTTTTTCCGCAAATCTTAAAAAAATCTTCTTCTCCGAAACCGCTTACCCAATTGCTTTGATATCACACAGGAACACTCCCTGGGACTCCTAGTTCTTAATTTGTTCACTAGGTGGCGCTGCAATGTTTTTCTAGTTTTCATGATTTTTTGTGTGTTATAGCTATTTCGACTTCTTCCCCAGAACCGTCACTCAGATTAAGCTGAAACATGGTGGATGTGTTCCTTGTGGAAGGATCAATCAAAAGTTGCACACTATGTGGGAATGCTGCTGATTCCTGATTTTTAACGATTTTGTCAATTCGGGCACTTACTGGTCAATGCAGCTTTCCTATTGATTACTATGTAAGTCAATGAGCATTCTAATGCTAATTCACATTTTCGACTTCTCCAAAACCGTCACCCAGATTAACTTCAAACTTGGTGGCAATGTACCTTGGATGCATTTTGGGTACTTGTTGGTAAATGCATATATTCTGATTGTTTACTATGTAAATCGATTGTCCTCTGATACAGATTCACATTTTCAACTTCTCCGACGAAACTGTCAGCCAGATTTACTTCATACTTGGTGGCAATGTTAAACTAGTAGGTTTCCACCAAGTTTGTTCAAAGGGTCAACTTATGATTCACCTGAGCATAGGATCAGTCCTGATCCTGAGCTTTTAAATATCACCCTCAAAACGGTTAGTTAGGCATTTGGTTCCTCTCCTGGCCAATCAGAGAACAGAATTCTCGTGGACTCCCTAAATATAAATCCATAAAATGTTAATCTGAAGATGGATGCCACATGAAGGGACAGGCTTCTAGATTCACTGGCAAAGAGTTTTAACATTGGAGGGGCAAGCTTGAAAAAGATAATGTAAAAAAGAAAAAAAAACTGAGCCCTTACAATTTTTTTTTTCATATTTTCGTTTTCGCCCAAGACCAATGTCAGATTACACTTAACAATTAATCCATCAGAAAAGACTATAGTGTGAATTTTGAAATTTGTTTTGATTTTGGGTTTTTGGTGGTTTTTTTTTTTTTTTTTTTTTTTTTTTTTGTTTGTTTGTGTGTTCGTTTGTTTGTTTTTTGTTTTTGTTTTGTTTTGTTTTGTTTTGTTTTTGTTTTTGTTTGCTGTTTGTTTTGTTTTGTTTTGTTTTTTGTTTTTTTTTTCTCTTTTGTTTTGTGTTTTTTTTCTTACCTCGAGCGGAAATCACCCGTATTGCCAACTAAACTTTAGTCTTGTGATGATACCTGGGCTGGGGGTTGAAATAGATCCACCCATGTAATAACTTCTAAATGTATATGCTTGTCAGAGTATAATGTTACAAGTGGTTAACTTGCATGTTCAAGCAACTTTACGGTGGCATTTCAAGTGTTTAGTTCACGTTGGCGTTAGGTATGCGACAAACACAATATGTGTATTCTTTGTTGTAATACTGACGCCTATTCACCAATTTCTCTACCCATACCAATGTTAGGCTTATACTCTTTCCAGAATGCCTACCAGTTAAATTGGACGCTGATGCTTGATCTGTATCTACTTTCTTGTATTTTTGTCTGGCATTAGCTTTCGCGTACTTTTTTCCTAATTGGCACAGCTTATTCCCCAATCTCTTTTGCTCTCTTTCTTTCTCTTTCATGCGTGAATGATCCAGAATAAAATAATACAATTTGTTTTTATTTGGCAAGTTACACATTACCATCCGTTATCAACCGCTTGTTTTTGAATAAACGCTGTTTAAAACCTAGGTAAACTATATAACACAATTGTCCATGATATGTTAGCATTCTTAAACGTTAACTATGCTGTAGATTTGAAGGAAAACGAAAAGAAAACTGAAATCACTTAAATGTTGTCCTTTGCAATACACCATCCACCCAAAAAGGGCTGTAAAATTCTCCAACACAAGTGAATGACCAGGCGTCTTCTTTCAAAAGTCATAGACTGAAGCTTTTATCATTTTTGTTTGCGAACTATTACTATTAAGGAACACCTGTCGCTCCTTGTTTTTACATACATGCACACAACGCTGATTTCGCACTCAGGAAAACAGGATTCAAATGCTGCATACAATGATAGTCCTCTTTAGGTGCCATATTGAGCCTGCGCATGTGACATCCAAATGCACAAGATTATGTAGTCCCTTTTAAATCTGTATATTTACAATCAGCTGCGCACAGAGCCATCACAACCCTTGCATTCTGTAGACCCTGGTTGTGAACAACTGATGTAAGCAGGATCCTTCCCACACTCATGTCTGGATAGATGGATTTTGCAATACCTAGCACGTCTGTCTGCAACTTCTGTTGTGACTGTTGCAGCACTACTTGCAAGGCTAGTGAAGACCCCATCTTGAAATATATTGGTACCAGAATACAGGCAACTACGAGAAATTATCAATGCAATATTATTGGATTTTTTTTCTCACTTTTTAAGCTGTAGGATGACCATGTAGTACCTGTTACCGCATTGGCATTGAATTTGATATGGCATCTGCAAAATACATTTGTGGTTTTGGATTGTGCTCAGCTGTCATATGTCGTCTTCATGAATAAAAAAAACCGGGACCTATTGACTTAATTTCAAACAAATTAACAGAAGACAAGTATCTGTAGAACTGGGTCACGGGCAATATAAGAAGGCAAAATTTTACAAGTTCATTTTTTTAGCATTTGAATGTACTTTACACCAGAAGAAACAGTCCAGCCCCAGTCAGTGTTAAAAACATTTATGGCATTAAAGAAGACAGCAAACTTGAATGATTGATTAGACTATGAAAACAGTAAACTTACCAAGTCAATTTCAATTTACTCATTTATTTTATAAAGTGCATTCTTGTATTTATAATTATTTGTATTTACCTTGCAAAAACTTGACATAAAAGTGCACAACATTGGTGATGACTGATCCACTTGTGTCTTTCTATATTTTTGCAGTAGCTATGGGTGTCCTGTGAGTTTCAGCAGATGGTCTTTTCTGTATATGACATACATAAACTTGCTAGCTTTCTTTGTCTTCTCAGTTATAAATATATGGAGCTCAAGTTCCACGTACTAATGTGTTGGTAATTTTATAGTTCATTTAAGTAAGGACTACTCCTCGAAGCGTCCATCTAGAGCAATATGTGTTGTGTTTCTAACGTATGCTTTTTTGAGCCTGCTACATATGATAAGAGGTGCAAAAATTACATCGATTAAAAAGATTCAGCACTATTTCACACATATATATATATATAGTAGGGTATCCAGGAATTTGCTACATGTCATGTATACTATGTTATACAAAAAGTAAGTGGCACAGAATGCAACCATTGCTACTTGCATCCATGTCTTCCCATAGTCATAAGCTGAGATGCTTTGTGCTATTCATGAATTTCTAGTACTTTTTGCATTCCAATAATCACATAGTTGTTCAGCAAATGATTATGACACCACTGTGACATAAATATGTTCGAAAAGACTAACGTCAGTCATCTAATTCTTACATAATGTCGTGTGTGTGTGTGTGTTTGTGTCTGTTATAGAGCCAGAGAGAATCGGGTGCAAAATGTGCACGTCAAGAAACAAAATGTCAAAGCCTTATTTTCCAAACTGATAAAATCATACTTGAACTAAGGAGCTGTTTATGACATTTGTATATGTTGTGTTGTTCATTCGTCAAGCAAGAAACATGTTCACTGTGATATTGGTTGAGCAAAATTCAAAACACATCAATAACAAATATTTACCTGCAGCAAAATTGAACATATATGTCACAATACACTCCCTACACACTCCACTACATTTGGTACAATCCCTCCAAGACTGTATCTATTCCAAAATTTTTATGACATTAGAAAATACTTCTCTATATATAATATGTTCTTGACTGGAGGCCAACGGCAATCTCCAGCAGTTGATCCTGGAACTCATTACTTGACCTTTAATATCGACTTGTCACATCAGTTTTCTCTCTTTGATTGCTTCAGCATTCTTCCTAGTTTTCAACTCGTTACATTGTTCTCGTTGTTATTCTCAAACCCAGTCATGACTGTGGTGGAGCTACAATATCTGTGGGCCCTGGTAAGGACATGGCCACATTGCAGTTTATTATGGGTGCAGGTACCTTTAACATTCTCCTAGTAACAGATCAAGCAGGATAGTTCACAGGGCCTGACACAAGCTCAGCATTGCATCCTCCTGTGCTCTTTCCACGACAGAGGGAAGAACTCTGCCCTCAAAATTCTCTGTACCCTCCTCTGAGGAGGACTGCACCAGGGGTTGGTTCAGATGAGACGGCACCACAATTTATCGAGCATAGTAAAGGAGAAGGGTGGCTTATTTCTCTGGTCCTCACATTCCCAGTCTTACACCTCATTTTCAGAAGCCCTGGTCTAAGACAACCCACCTCAAGTCGTATTAACTCCCAATCTGCAGAAGTAGGTAATCTTCTATGGAACATCTTTCTGTCTTTATCAGGCCAGCAAATATGCCTGGAGGTGAACATCACCTGGTATTATAAAACACATATTCATTCTCTCTCTCTCTCTCTCTCTCTCTCTCTCTCTCTCTCTCCTCCCACACCATCAGATTAATATACGTCAAATGAAGGGGATGAGTCCTTCCCACACAAAACCAGGTTTCTTTGCTTGTTGTCTGAGCAATTCCCGCATCGACCCCTGGCTGTGTAGAATGATATTACCATCTGCCTCTATCAAACAGAAGCACTCCAATGGGAAGGATGCATGGTTGCTGGATGATACAGAGATGCCACAAAGTCCAAAGAAGGGTGAGGTGGAGGTGGTGGCCATAGACCTTTTTGTGCACAAGCAAGACGGTTCTACTATGATTGAAGAATTCGAAGTGAAACCTTCATATTATATCTTGTTATTCTGAAAGTATGATTTGTCTGTCACACCAGTGCTTTGGCTTAGGTCTTGAGTTACAGGGACCCGGAACCACCAAAATGCTAGTCTTGGGTCTTGTTTTTTTTAAAGGGTATTTAACAGAATTAATGTGAGCCCCAATGGAGACCAACTTTAGATGAATTTAATTTCACGTTTCTATTTTGCAAATTTTACATGACTTGTTATTCAACTCAATTACCCTTGTGCCAGTACAAGTTATCTTTACTGAAATGATCACATGTTAAGGAAGTGTCTAATCTGCATTATTTATCATTTTTCTCTCATCTTTACATGTATTTGAGTTCGTTCCCAGGAGGAGGCATGACTTACACTGCCTGTCACATGTGGGGATATAAAACATGTTTTTGTACTTGCATCTTGCAGTGTATCCTTCATAGGCCAGTAAGACGCAATATATCACCTCCACTGGATTTATGTGTGCTTCTCACTGACCCATACTAATCAGTTTTAAACTTAAGAGCACCGACTCACATGGGATAGATTATCTTTCTAAGGCATTCTTTTTGGTGATGTTGGCTTTCAAGCCTAGGAGTTATGATTTTACACCCTTGTCCTCTGTGGGTTAGGCTGGCCAGAGGACCCTAGGCAGTATTTTGAAGCTAAACTGTTTGTTTATGAGTAAAACAGATGCTGCTGATCTGCCAAACACCCTTTGTGAGCTTTGCAATAAAGGCCACTTCTCGTAACTGGGACCGACAGGGTTAAGATCCAGCACTTGGCCCAGTTAGAGCACTTGAATTCTATTTTATCAATATGTTTGGCATTACCTATGCAGTTATACTTTAAACACATGCAAAAGTGAACGTTTGTGGGCTGCAATACACAATACCACATGGGAAGAGGAAATTAAAATAAATTAATGTAAAGGCAAAGCAGGGTAACGACACCAAAAACTGTACTTTCATTAAAAATGGCAGGATTTTCCTTGTTGCAAAGGCAGTTATATCCTTATGATTATTTCATTCAGGTGGACCTATGGGCACAAGTGATAATAATTATAGTAAGAATCGTTGTTTGTTGCAGGCATTGGGGTTATTGTGCAGCCCTGGTTTCTTTTTGGGGGGCTGGGACTTGCATCCTTTCACATTTCATACTGGATGGACCACATCATGTTTTGTCTTATAATCTGCACATGAATTTTTCTATCACATGTAGTATTTCATTACGTGGAGATTTACACCATCCACTCTAATAGCTTTTATACAGTTGCCAAACAAGTCAATATTGTATTTCTAGCAAACCTCCCTGTCTGAATGGCAACATAAAGTTCAGAAAATCCGGACAAAGGCAACAGTATTGCTGGACCCTGAAAATCTTTAACTCACTTTAGTTGCCATTTTTTTTATTCTTGGCGATCACCTAAAACTGTGGATACAGAGGGTCACAAGTCTGGATGCCGCCGAAGTGCAGGAGTAATTACATCATCTGCAGAATTATATATACAAGTCTGTAACTCATTTGTGTATAGTATCTTAGCCATACAAGCTAATTTTGATATTTGCTCTCGATTCCACAAGCCAGATGTCTGATACTTACTTCATTTGCAGGATATGTCAGGCAAAACGCAACAATAAGGCTCAAGTATTTTTTTCGTACAGGGTATGCAGCAAGGTCATTATATTTTAGCAACCGTTTCAATGAGTTTCTACTAATGGGTCTGGCATTCTTTGTTTTTAGCGACTTAGTAAACTATCATGTCAGTGCAAGGCAGTGAATAGCCATCAGAGCCAAAAGGGGAACAAGGTATACCCCAAAATTCATCTTTTTAAATTGATGCCTTCAAATAAGTACCAGTAAAAACAACCAAACGTGGATATTAAGATGTCATCTTTTAAGATAATTTTCGTGTAGGTACAGGTCTGTCTGTTACTTACCTGACATATTTCCAAGTATTTAATTTTTCATGGTTGAATATGCCCTAATGTTTCTTTCTGTCTTCACCGTCTGCTCCAATGGTGATTTATACATTTCACACACTATCCTGAACACTCCACACGACAAAACTACTTCATCAACAATATAGTTGACTGTATTGTGGCAGAAAATGTACTTTAGCCTATGAGCATTAGGGAATAAACATTTTTTTATTCCAGCTTCAGGTTGTTTTTTTTTACTTTTTGGGAACATGTGCGTTTTTAAACTCCTTTTTTCTTGGGAATCTTTTTATATATTGCTTTGAGATCTGCAAAACTGAAAATTGAAGCCTGTGATACCAAGTGCGCAGGGCGTGGTTTCTGCTGCTATAAAGGCAAGAGGGTACTCAGTGTGAAGTAAATGCAGTGTTTTTATTCACTGCCTGACCATCGCTGAACGTTACAGACACAGCAGGGAAGATGCCGTGCCATAAACGAACGAAAGATTCATTACTAATTTCTGCCACCAATGTATGTAGCTCTTCTTTTTGGGTCAGACATGTCTCTCTTTTGAAAGTCAATAGATGCACCTTCCACCTACCTGCTTATATTAACAAAGCATTAATATTCAGATTGTTCCTACCTGTGAACATATCCAAAATTTTAGGCACGTTTTTCGGATATTTTGGACGTTTAGTTTTCCCCTGGCTTTTCACAAGAAATAAAGCATGTTATGGCTGTCAAGCCGTTGGCATCACTTCAATATGTAACTAATGTGGAAACTTGTATCAATCTAAAGAGAGACAAAAACCAAATGAAGAAATTGATGACTTATATATAAGTCATTTTGGCAAAGTCAGTGGTTACAATTTGGGCTTAATGATCCTGCAAAAGGTGAAGGTATATCTCCAAAACCTATTCCAAGATCGGTTGTTCATCACTATTGGTAAATTCTTAGACATACACATGGACATCATAAATATTCAAGTTCCTCCACTCTTATATGCTAAATAATATTTGACTAGAATTTTAAGTCAGAGAAATGGTCTCCATAAACCTAAATTGATGCTTTATTTCTTTCCAACATGAGTTTGAACCAACTAAAACCAAATATTACAAAATTATTGCTTACAAAAAAGAATATAAACATAACATTATATTATGTCCAATGTATTTCATAATAAGAAGGTGCAATCATGAACACCAACTTACATTGACAGTGCTCCTCCAGAAATTTGACAATATTGACTTGCTTTCAACACATTTAACAACACAAAAGCTGTTAAAAAATTCAATGTAGAAGATTATGAAGAAATTAAAAACCAATGCCCATGTCATAATTCTCCAGATATTTCAAATCACCATCACGATAATTAGTGGCGATGTTCCTATTGTTTCAAACAATGCACTGTCCGGTTTTTTTTTTTTCAAACGGGTCTCAATATCGTGAACGACAGAAAATTACTTGGGGGTAAAGACAAGAAACTTACGGTATGGCATTTGTTAAAGGATAATCTGGAAAACTGTGCGAAGAAGTGTTAGTTTCCAAACAACCACCAAATTCTGTCCTGATAAGACCTTTGTTCAGTGCCAGCAATAGATGCATTAAGATTTGATTTCAGCAACTGATAAAGCATCCAATATCAGTGGCATACATAAACAGTTTTCTTGTAAAGTTAGGGCTGCTGACCAGCTCAAGATCTTTCACATATGAAAAGTAATTATTCATCACTGGTTACTGTGTTGAATAACCATCAACAATTTTCATCTTTGTTTGCCCTGAAATGTGGCAGATTCCCATACACCCGATGTTTACTCGTTCCCAAAATTGCATACACATTTTAAGAAGTTCTGATTCATAACTGGTGACAAATTTTGCTGTATCAAAGAATCTACAGGTTTGTTGTCTCGAGGCTGAACAAGGCAGAATATCCTTTTGGTACTGTTGTCAAATGGAACCATCGTCTGGTATATCCAGGTATGGGACTTGATATAATTCGAAGATCTTATTGGAGCAGATGACCCTTTACTTTTTAAAAATCTATTTAGTCTTGGAGCCTCTCCACTATGTACACAACTGTTCCTTATTTTGACTTGAAAAAATGTATCATGTCACATGTATATATATATATATATATATATATATATATATATATATATATATATATATATATATATATATATATATATATATATATATATATATATATATATGTATATAACATATGCGAAAAGTAACTTTTTAAGCTGCATATTTTGGTAATGATATGAGGCATGATAAATCTGCATTTGTAGGTGATCATTTTCCTCAGTTGTTGACCTTCTTGGCTCATAGCACATATGGCAATTTTGGACGTTCCATCTTTAGATAGACAATTGGTATGCAAATGGGTACTAATTGTGCATTTTTTCGGTCATTTACCCATGTGTGAATGTACAAAAACAATGGCTTAATTACGCTGACATAATGGAATGCACAAGTCACACCCTAGTGGTCTTGCCTGATGTATTGCAAGGGTGTGGGTATTTTACAAAGAAATACCAAAGCCGTGCATTTCCCTTAAAAAACTGCCCATGGAAACCAAGAATTCCCTTTGTATGAAAATGTTGAAAAGAAAGGTTTCTAAGTCACACTTCTTTTTCATGTTCTTGCTCATGCATTTCACAACCATACACTATTTTTTTTTATTTTACAAGCACCTTCTAGTAAAGCTTCAAAAGAGGGGAAATTAGGTGACAAATGTTAAAGTTGACATAGATATATACTGATAACCAATTAAGCATCAAGACTAAACATGCTTAAGAATATACATTTTACAAATAAACCCTGATGGATTACATAATGACATAGAATGTTTATGTGGATATAATGGTGTATTGTGATAAATGTGAATTTAAGTTTCATGTTTTGACAAACGTGATGATTTTTAAGTTAACACCGAAATTACCCTCACGTGGACAGTAATATTCCACTTTGGCCAGTTTAAGGTTTCTATGTCTGAATTGCACTTTCTGGAGTATGCTCGGATTTTTACAACTTTTACTCCCATTGCCCAATTATATTTCGAAAATTTATAAAACAGGGATATTCGCATATGTAATTAAAGTGACTAGTTTTTTTCTGCATAATAATGAATATATACATGTCTGATGCATATGATGTGTTATATATATATATATATATATATATATATATATATATATATATATATATATATATATATATATATATATATATATATATATATATAGTAAATAAATGTAGCTGACATTTTACACAACGTGTGTGTATGAGACTATTTATTTCCTAAAGATGAGAGTTGCTGGCATAAAATCAATTAGAAATACTGCCAATATTTGTTGATACTTGTTTCCAGTCAGCCGAGAGGTGTTTTCTGCCATACTGCATTTCATGTTCATTCACTGTTATATTAGCATACTGTTAAGTAGTTGGTATGTCTATCTTAAACTTCGGAATTTCGGTTCTGCTTGTATGATGATTGCCTAGGCATTGTTAATTGATGGTGTTCGCTTGCTCGGACATTTCCTGTGCAGATTTTCCGGCATTGTTGAAGACTGTTGTCAGCTACAATTTTTCATGAGAGTTATTACGTTTATGCTATCAATATAACAGCTTATCATCCTGATATATTCAGTGAACAAATTATTGATTGGTAAATATTCAAATCATTATGGTCATTTTCATGTTGATAGGTTTATCAAGATTTTGATGCTTAAAAACTGATTTTTAACTATAGTATTGTCATGGAAAGGTCTCATGTTGTTACTTGGCTCCTTATGTTTCAAAATAGCGAGGGATTCCATTTGCAATGTAAATGGCCATATACCAAAAATACGACATACTTATGAAAAAGAATGAGCCAGATGGACAGTGGAAAGCAATGTACTTTGGGGATGAAAAGTGTACAGATATAGAAATGCAGACGGTGGAATCAACTAAAACAATAGAACTTAATGTGAAACTTTTTTTCATCCCTCGCCAGCAAATGTGGCACTGGGAAATTCAAAGAGAAGAGATAATTACAGCTGGTCCATTTGTGAGTCAATCCATCTGTTGGTTACATGTATAGCTCTATCCATTACTTCGGATATGTAACGTGATAATTATAAACTGCTTAATGTAGGATAATAGAGCATGAGCAGCCGCACGTTGCAACATGTTTCTTGCCTTCAATCTCAGGGTCGTCATACGTAGGCCAGATTATGGACAGGCAAAATCTCAACATGACCTCTGCCCAATCACTTTTACTTCTGCCCCTGTGGGAAACAAATCGACCACTAGCAGCTGTAGGATCTAGACCCACTTTACATGTTATAGAGAGACTGGTGGAGTTTCAATCAGGTGCTCCTTGAGGAGCCTAACCTCACATAGATCAAGTTCTTTGCTATTGGCTCAAGGGCCAGTGACCATGAGGTTTACTCCAGTTTTGAACCAGGCAAGGGCAACCATGAGAAATATCATCACACCCATGAAATAAACTGAGAGCAGCTGCGGTGCTGTGGCGAAGTTGTGAGGAATCAAATGAAACATGCCCCAAACCTTTGTGTTCGTCATGTTTGCTCTCTAAAACACACAATGTGACTGAAAGATAATAGAAGGCTTTTTTGGGGGGTGGTGGTGGTAATACAAGCAACCTTGTGAATTTCACAAGGCCCATGAAGGTGTTCTCATTTTCCAGGGAAGAATTGTGTTCCTGCGGCCCTGTAGGCCTGGAGCTTGCTTTCTGCAGCTTGGGTAACAGCGGCCACAGCCATGTCAGTATAGGTCTTTGCCTTGGGCCTAGCCCTGGATAAGACGACTCTGAAGAATGTTGTATGATGATCAATATACGCAGGTTAGTGTCTTTGTCAAGCATGGGCACTTGCAAGGATATAATGCACTAGGGACCACGTGTGCTTAAGGGCATGTTATTGCCACCCAGAGAGGGATCAGTCCCCCCCCCCTTTTCACCCACAAATTACTGACTTAAGTAGATCAACGCCCGAGTCAACTGGAACCCCAGAGTACTAAAGATATTAGATACAGGCTTTTTTTAGTGAAAGCGACACGCTGGCCCGGTCATCACACATGGTGTAGGTCTAGCAGCATATCTGCAAATAGCATGGAGCCAGCAAGCTGCAAGCAACCTTTATAAATGCCATTTGCAAAAATCTGAGGCAGAGAGGGGCTTAGGCAGGTGGGTCTCAATGGTGCTGAATCTCTGTTGTCTTGTGCACTAGAAGCTCAGGGGAGTCAACTATGAGAAGGGGTCAAAGTAGGGTATGTATGGAGAGGGGGAAGGCCAAGCCATTCATTTTGTGCACATGCCCTGCAACAAGCCAAGGTTCAGGATCACATGCTTGCTCTTCACAATAAATTGAGAACCCAGTTTTGCAAGTACATATACACGCTAACTCGGGACTTGTATGTGTCGGGAATCCACCTCTAGTCAATTTTGCTCAGCACTGAGATGGTCGTGTGTATGGAGAACATACCATAAGTGGCAGTACTATGACACAGTGAACATTTGGGGCAGCATACAGGTTTGCAACCTAGCAATTGAAAAGTCATACTTTTCACGCCATAGAGATTGTCACTTTGCTATAGTATGCAGTAAGTGCGTCCTCTAACAGCATCTTTTGGCGTAGCAACTTGGCGAATGAAATATCTGGTCATGATTGTCATGTTTTACTCTAAATATATCAACAGATACACAATCCTGCTTATTTTACTGAAAATGTTTTATTAAAAACACATTGAAACCATGTACAATTGGATATTAGTCACGTTTCTTAACATGTTTGGTTGACAATCCTTTCATTTATCTAGGTTTATTGGTGTCTTAAACAAATTAACGGTGCCCCATCGTCTTCTTTATGCTTTCGAACCAGCATCTTAAATAGCTTGAGAATTAATTGATAAAAAAGTTATAAAATTAGGCTAAGTCTTTCCACTGCGTAGGGATGTTCTAAAACGGTTAACAGAGCAATAATTTTGCATGTTGGGTAGCACAGACAGGAGGATATGCAAAAGTCTTAGTTGCCCATGTGAAGGTACCCATGAAAGCCAATGTCTTGCCTAAGGATTTCAAAGGTTTTCTATGTCAAAAAGGGGCTCTCAGGCCCTCGATGTATCGACCTGGAAGAGAAAACATAAATTGCGTAAGGTCGTTCATTGAAGGCAAGACGGGCTAGTCATACATATGCTTAGTCATTATAAAGATGGGAGAAAGTGTCCTTACTATATTTTATGTGATACCAAAAAAAAATAAAAGGAATAAAACAATTTTTCATGCACATGACCGTCATTTTTACACAATGGTTATTCCAGTGAACCAATTCTGCATTTAGAGGAATTTTACCCATGTGTAATTTCATTTAGTCACAATGCAAACATAATTTCTCGGTGTCCACATGGATAAACGTTTATGTGCAAAATAGACCATGCAAGATGCATGAAGTACGTCTATAATGGACCAGGCAAATAAAAAACAAAGACAAAATAAAACAAAAACAAAAAACAAACAAATGAAAAACAAACTTCTGCATCGTATTGAAAATGCCTTTGTACTCTACATATTGACGTAATGTTTATTAAGTGGAAAAGCTAAATGTATGTAGGTCACTTCCATCGAACAGCATAATTTAAGTTGGCAAAGATCTTGGATCAGTTTATATCTTTTATATGTGTATATAAATATATATATACACACATATATATTTATACATATAGACACACATATATATATATAAATATATATATATATATATATATATATATATATATATATATATAAAGATATAAACTGATTCAAGATCTTTGCCAATTTAATATAATATAATATTGCAAAAACTTTGAAACGCGTATTGTTGAACGCGGTGATAGATGTTGTAAGTTAAATACGTCTAAAAATGCAACAATTGTTTGATAAGATAATCCAGGGGTACGCGTTACATTTGCAACTGTTTAGATAAGGTGAAACTTTGTAGATCATATTTTTAACATTTCTCCTTAGAGCGTAACAAAATAGTTTTTAGTATTAGCATAATTGTAGTGTGCTGCAGGTACAGATAATAAGTACAAAAAGGAGCAGTTTGTGTCACAAGATATATTTATTGTTCTATTTTATAGTACTTATTCAGTATAATTGCATTTTTTTACTAAAGTAGTTTTTTTTGGCGCCAAACGTATTAGATACTAACAATATTTGTTAACTGCAAAGTTAAATGGCTGGATAAAAGCCCCACAGTATAGCAGCTATTTCTGCAAAGGGATCAATGGCACAAAAGAGAGGGAACACATGTTACAATAAATAAAAGCATGGTATTTGTTGGCATTTTTATGTGTATATGCATACATTGTGCCAAAATATTTTGGTTTACTTGCAGAAAATATAAATTGCTGAATATGTGCAGCATTTGTTTGGAAATTATTTTGAAAAAATGTTTTTTACACTTCCTGTTTATTGGGTTCAAGTGGGTAGTGTATAAGTGTCTTTGGATTTATCTAAATCACACAGGCATTGATCAAAAGGGGAGATTGGTAAAGATAGCATAACTCTATACAAATCTGTTCTGAAAATACAGGCATTACTCTTCTATAAGCAGCTATAAAACAAGGTTTATGTGTCTTTATTTCAGCCAATTGCTGTCCATAAATCTCAGCATTTTTTTTATTTTGTTAATATATATGTTCTTTCTTATATCTATTTGGTAAGAATTCACGTGAAACAAGTTTAACCCGCTCCCAATTCGATTCTATTGTTCTAATGAAAAACACTTTATCGAATATTGATATCATATCATATCATATCATATACTTCTTATATGGCATTATATGTTTTGGAATTGAATTAAATCCTCTGCAATGATCCATTATCCATGGATAGGTATGTGGTACCCAGCAACCATATGCATTTAAGATGTGACTGTCCTTTCTAACGTAACACATATTTGGAACATGAAAATATGGAAAGTACACGCGTATTATTATTTCATACCATACAAGTATCATTATTCAATCATGAAAGAGTATATGTTCACAATAACAGGTGTCCAATAACGACAGCGTTACAAACAATAATAAAGGAATGTGCCTTGACAAGGAAAGCCCTTTCGTGGCATATCAGTATCAAGAATGTTCAGCTAATATAAAGCACCATGCTACAAGCAATAACAGACCATCTCATATTCCTACAAATTTTGATTCATCGGGGCGCACTGAAGATGCCTGTAGATCTCATATATCTAAGCAGCCTACGTAAAAATTAGGCGTGTAGTGTGTACAGGCCTCAAAGATTGCAGAACTATAGTACATTACATATGAAGATGATTGCAAAAGTATAGGCTCACAGAGCACACGGGAAGGGCGGAAAAACAAGTAAAACCCTTAAAAATTAACGATTCATTCCAAAACTTGAAGACAAAAAGTCCTCTGATTCACTTTCTGCAGTTGAATCTGTATCCAACTCCATTAAGATTATTGAAGGCATTCACAATGTCCAGACCGCAGCAAATACGGATGTATACACATTTCCCACAGGTTCAAGTATGGTTTGGAAGCATAAGTTTTACCCAGTGAAATACAATCAGGTACGTGGTCATGTTATGTGATTATTGGTTGTTAACAAAGGCGATTCCAGAAGCACTGACTGTTATGTCCACCATTCTTCAAAACCTATTTTTTATCTTTGAGCCACCAAATTCCAGCACAAAATAACCATGGTGGAGTTAGGACGAATTTTACAAGTGTGCAATAGACAACCTGATTTTTAAGTTTTTTTTTAAATTTAAATTCAGGACAACACTACAACATATCATTTGGTGTCATTAACACAGGGGTTAAGGGCTTATATATTTTTTGTCACAGAGTTTAATCCTCAACAAACTGATACGAATGATTGTAGAAAGCAAAATATTTATCAATGAACCCACCAGAAATTTATCCCAGACAAGTTTATATTGAAAAGCTGTATATGGATTTTTTAATTTTATTACAGTTACAGTTGTCGGAATGGGAGCTAACTGTTTTGATCTTTAGTTGATTGTAACTGCTGCTTGTTCATTGACTGTAAGCCTTCATGAATAAGATACAAACTGTGGTCACACCACATCATTGAAGTAAGTGGTCAGCAATATTAACCCTGACATTCGTCCAACTTAATGATGCTTCCATTTGAAGAGGTACCCGATGTAGGTATATCAATGTGACATTCCTGAAATTTCAACAGTATGTAGTGAGGGGTGTTATCAAATGTAAGTAGAAGGTCAATAGATGTAAGATCTGAAGGCCATAGGGTATGTATGTACATGTCATTATTAAAAAAGTCACGCAACTGTGACACGAAGTCTGTGCTCACAAAAGTCGACTTGTCAGTCCTTTTGCTAACCTTTTCTTTTCTGCATTGTTTGTTAAACATTTGCAACAACTAAGTAGCTTTCTGTCTATTGTGATATTGTGAAACATTTTATCACTACTTGTTTCAGTCCAATTGTATCAATTGCCATCAAAGATCTCAAGTCACGGTAATACAAAACTTTTTGACAACATGCATGTACACTGACAATTCGGCCAGGTGGTATCCTTTTAATTAGATCAAGCGCATTTTGGTGCAATCGTTTCTTAATGATCATCTTATCATCATGTTTATGTTTACATGTTTGCAACTATTGGGGTTGTCAAAGCGTACATCCCAGTCATAATGCTTACAGTTCATCGTGTGAAGTGGTTGCTAATGGCAACAACGTAATATTATGTTGAGGCTCTGGTCGCTTTAAGCCAGTGTTATTTTCAGGTCTGTTACTGGTTGCTATTTTTTATTAACATGCCATATATGCTTTGTTTTATTTTCGGGTAAATATATATATAATATTTCAATTAATGTATTATTTCCATGGGAGCTCTTCACTGGCTTTTATCTTGTTTAATACAACTGCTTATACCATTCTTTGTAAAAAGCAGATGTTGGCAAAGTGGCGATTTATTGTCATCTTAAAGAAGTGCTGTGTGCTCAGGCTTTGACATTTATTTTTGGTGTCGCTACAGTTAATTTCAAAACACCTCTTAACATGATAGTTTTATCCTTTGTACTAAAATGTGTCTGTATAGATAAAACGTGAATATTGCACACCTAAAAGCTATGAGTCGTCTTATCATTTTAGTAGTGGCAGATGTTCATTTAAACCCAGGCCAAAACCATGATTTTTCAGATATTTCTTTCTATCACTGAACTGTGAGTAGTCTTACTCAAGACAAGTTAAGATATATTCATACGGATTTCTGACTTTGATTATTTCTCTTTCTGAAACTTTTGTGTCCTCAACTTTACCTCCTGACACCCTTAATTTGCCAGGTTTTCACAATATTTTCAAAGCAATTGCCTGACAAATGGAAGTGGCGACGTTGTGCTGAATGTTCCTGTCACTTTATGCACAACATTGATCGGACCTTGAAAATCCAAATATACAGCCCCTTTGGTATGAAATCCATATACACTATAATACGTTTTCGTTTGATGTAGTCTATAAACCTCCTTACTCACAAATCTTTTTCTGGGACAAAGTGCATGAGAGTTTTGATTTTGCGAGAAAGACTTGTATGCCTCATACATTTTTAAATGGGATTTGAACTCTGACTTGTTTACCCCGTCTGGCCAGAAATTGTATAATGTGTAAATTCAAACTTCCTTTCCCTTTGTGACTAAAAGCCCACCAGCATTGCTCCCAATTCTGCTACACATTGGCTAAAAGTTTCAAAAATTCCTAATTATATTTATGAAATGCTGGTGCTACCACCTATCTTAACTTGTGATCATTATGTTGTTGGTGCTAATTGGCATTTTGCTGTAACAAAAAATGAGAAAAAAAGAAAGAGCCTACATATAACGGCGCATATAGAAGTAAATGACACAGATATTTATGTCATAATACCTTACCTATACACTACTGATAGCTAATAACCTCTCAGTTCATGTCTCTCGAAAGTTTGATACTACCAAATTTAGGTTCCTCACGGCCCATCATGCTACAAGGCCTGTGGCAGCACCAACTGTGTACCAGGCAACTGACCCCATGGTTTGACCTCATACTTTATTTATCCTATTTTTGATAACCATGATGATGCAGCCTTGGTTGGGTTGAAGGAGAATGAATCACAACGGCAGACCTAGTTGCTGTTAGACTGCAGTAACTAGCGGTTTTACTCCTCTCTGTATGTAAATTTTTTTCTGCAAACTTTGTGTTTGGAGGGATAAACATATTTGTGTTGCTCAGGCAAGATAGAAAACTTTCTTGGACTCTCTGCTTGGGTCCACCCCCATGCATGCCAACTGAAAATTAAAATACCAGAGCCCAGCAAATGAAAAAGGCTGGCCACAGGATAGTATTCCAGGACGCACACACAGTGTCGGTCCTGTGTAGAAAAAAAAATAGTACACAAGTGTTCTCAAAGCAACCAATGTGTTATCTATCAAGGCTGGCCACAGGTTTTGAGGAAGAAAATTTGCAAGGTGGAACACAAAGCAGGGGCAAAAGAGGGCTCGTCGGGCCATGACTTTGCAACGTGGACTGGCAATGACCTAGTCTTTGGCCATGTCTGCATGCCAGGCTTATTCATTAACATGTATTGGAGCTGGACTTCCTGTATGGGCTAGGCCCTTGGTCCCATCTCTGTTTTGCCCATATCTGTTGGTACCACACACATCCAGTGATGTCAGTTTGTTTTGTGATTCTTGGTCTAGGCCGAGCTTATTTATTAACAGGCTTGCTGTATTCCTGACAGAAACATTGATAAGATCACCTGGCCTTCCAAGGTAGAATTTTCATCTTTGACCACTTAAATGTAAAGAAAAAAACATTATAACGAAGCTAACAACCTAAAGTGTTTCCACTCTGAAAACAGTTCATGGACCTCTTCTGGCCAACTAAGGAATTCTTATCAAGAAGAACTTAAAGGTACTCAGCTTGATTACGACAAGAAACATTAAGATGATTTAAATAAGAGTAAGAAACAGTAAAGCTTGGTGGCATAATGCTAAATATTTCTTTTAAATCAATATCAGTCTGCATCAATTTTATCTCTTCTACATAAAGGTAGTGATGTTACTGATGAGCTATCTAAATCCGAAACTGTAAACTCATTTGCCCTTCAGCAATGTAGAATACATACATCTAGAGCTAGATTACATGATTGCTGATGTCCCTAACTTTAATTAAGTCCCTATAGGAAATACAGAAGACAAAATGTTTTTGACACACTTCTAAACTTTGACATATCAAAAGCTTCTAGTAATGAGTGATAAGACTTCTTGAAGAGGCTGCTCCTACATTTGTTTGGTCTCTTTTTTAATAATGTAACCTTTCTCTTCACTTTTTGTCAATATGGAAGAATGCACATCTCCCATCGCCTTTAGGGGTACTAAAAATCTTCGCAATAATTAAAGACCTAATTAGCTGTTAAAAAAAAAAGTTTCGAAAAACAGTCATTTTCAAGAATGTGTTTTCTTTCCTTCTTGGTATTCTTGTCATTTTTACCCTACCAAGCTGAATCTATCCCAGGTGATTCACCAGTACCTCGGTTACTCCACTTGTATCACGAATCAGGCCTGATAGTTGATTTCAGGTCTGTTTTTATCTTCGGCACAAGTGATAACTTTTGGATTTTAGTGGTTACGCCTATATAATGTGGAAATACTTAAGTCTGTGGCTAATGAAAAATATTTAAAAGGTTTAGAAACCTTTTTTAAAATCACTAGTTGTTCTTTATGAGTGACTGCCTGCCTCAAGTAAGGAGTGATATTGAATATTTTTATTATTGAATCTTTACCTTTTGCTGTGCTTAACTTTGCTTTAATTGTTGGGTAGAAATTGATGAACATTGGTTACGTTTTTTCTGATCTCTATATTAACAAGATGGTATCCATGGACAATTGTATAACTGGAATTAAATTCAGGCCAGATACACATAGCCCCCTTGGTGCCAAATAGTCAGGTAACTTTCTAGTGCAAGGGGTAGGAAACCACAAAAATATTCACTTCCAGGAACAAAGCACATTACGTTTGCACATGTAAGTGTATTACAGTTTACTTCAAAATAAGCTTGTCTTGTCACTAAAGAGGCGATATATGACTGTTAATTGATAACTTTTCAGATAACAAGTTTAGAAACAGGTTAATAGAAAATTCTAACATGTACCTCCAATGCAAGAGAGTACTGGACAATTTAGCATTAAGGGGTACGTTAGTGAGGTGCCTGTGATGGGGTTTCAAGTCTTCTGTTGCTTTTGATTTATATTATTGGCATTGTGGATGTAGTTAAATCCAGCATTTAACTTCTTGCTAATGACTGTGACACCCGTCTCTACGTGTATGTTGAAAATCAAGTGATCACTGCTGATACTGTGAAGGCCAATCTGCCATCTTTTACGCAACGTCCAAGGACTGGCTGGGTACATTCAGTGCAAAACTGACTTTATCCATATGCTTGTTTCTCAGAAAACTGACCCAGTTTCCTGTCATCCACTTATTTATGCTGTGTAAAGTAGCAAAAAGTCTTTTTCTACCTCACTCTGCTCAATTTTATCTCATTCTATTCATTATGAGAAACCCAGATACAATCCTCACCAAAATGTGACCTTCCCCAGTTAAGGGCTTCAACAATCCTTTTCAAGAAATTTGTTCTTTTATGTCTATCTTCTGTTAGAGTATTGAACGAGCTTCCTCTGTCAGCTTAGAACTGTGCTATGCTTTGAATATTTAATTCAAAAATAGCCCATCTGATGAAGTTGAACTTCTAGAATTATACAATGTAAGTAACAATTTTCTCGCCATTCAACATGTTTGCTTGTAGGCAGGCTCTTGTCAACTTCTCTTTAAATTCGGCATCAAAGACTGAAGTGAATATCCATGTGGCTCTGCAAATGAAAATGTTTGGCACTATTTCTTCGTCTGGCCCTTCAACACTGGGACATAATCCCTATTCCATCCTTCATTGTCCACCTTGTATCGTTCATATTATATACTGTTCTCTTTTGCTCTGTAAACTGTTTCTTAAATGAAAATTTTAACATCTTTACAGGAGTTCGTGAATTCACATTCGACTGAACGTTTTACGTCTAGAGCCGTGAGGTGATTCAGAATATTTTGGATGTTTTGATGCATATCATATTGATTGCATGGCACTGCGGGCCCTTTGTCTGTCTGTCTGTCTGTCTGTCTTGTTCTGTGGTGTCATCTTCTTTGTGTCATATTGCGCGACGAGTTACCTTATCATCTAACAATCACTCGTGGAAGTGTCCATCATGTTCTATCCTGTGAAGTGTGCGTTTCCCTGCAATTAGGACTGGTACAACGAAAATAACTTGTATTTTATATTCAATCTTTATTTAATGAATAATAATATGTAGATGGAAAAATTGCGTGTTCTAAAAAATATGTGTAAATACGATTCTCTCTGTTGCCTAAACTGTGCTGTCAAATATCAGACCATATGTCACATGCACGTGAAACTACAAGTTATCAAATAAATGATTACTTTACCATTATCAGAATTGCGTTGTATAACGAACCCCAAACGCAAAAAAAAGAGAAGATTTGGTCCCAAGTAAGGGATAAATTGTTTTCACAGGTGTGGCTCAATATAATTATGTGGAGGGCCTAAATCACATATTCTAACACTTGGGTCTTGGCATAGCAACACCAGATTTGTGTGCAACTACCGCGTTAAAAAATAAATGTATCAGTAGCTTGAAAAAAACACTACATCAATAAACAAGTGTTCAAGTGATACAAAAACACAGGTGGGGTCCGTACATCTTATCCAAATGTCATGAAAGACAGTGTCAAACAGTCACCGATACCTCTTTAAATATGGTGACATATTAATTTATCCTATCACCCAAAATAGCATCCAGGATTATTGCTAACGGATTTTTTCGTCACTTTGTCACTGTAACACTATTACCACCCAAATATGGGTCAAAGTAGTATTAAAATACATTGACTGATACTGTATTTTAGGAAACGGATCGTTCTTGCAATAAAGCGGCACCTAAAGAGCATGGACACACTACACCAAGACAGTGAAGAATCTGAGAATATATATATATATATATATATATATATATATATATATATATATATATATATATATATATATATATATATATATATATATATATATATATATATATATATATGTGTGTGTGTGTGTGTGTGTGTGTATGTATGATGTCAAGTGCTTGTATGTGCGGCAGCAGTTGTGCATAATGTAAGATCATTTTGTTCAAATGGACTGTATTTGAAATTGTATTCACCTCATTTTATAACACATTGTTTGTAATGACTATGTAACAAATGTTACTAAATATCATGAAATGGATACTTTTGACATGAAGATGTGACTATATAACCGGTTGACTTCCTTCCAACATCTAAGATGAAATGTCTTGTACTTTGCGGTGACCTGAAAGACACAAAAATTATAAAACATCACAATATGGGAAACAGTTCAAGTAAACTTGTGCCTAGAAGTGCTTCTGTCCAACGTTGATGAAGTTGATCAAATTAATTCATTGAGCCACTTTAATGTGGATGTGGGTGATGAATATTCGAGTACGATTTGGGACTTGCTTTACAATATCACTGATGCAAAACAAATAGCTTAGCCATTTAATGAGTTCATGACTAAATCAAGCTATGCATGATGTAACGCACTTTCAGTGGGACTCGTGCCCAGGCTTATTGGCATTTTAAAGCCTGTAAGTAGTGTGGTGATTTTCTCTAATTAAGCCCTTGCAGCAAAGCACCATTCTTCACTGAACTACCAAAATAGCTATTTCACAGATACAACCATGGACCAATTGCTACAGTAAATGAGGTTTATCGTTGTGACAGGTGGCTGGATGGCATGGTATCAAAGTTTTTTTCCTAATTGTTGACATGCTTATTAGGATGTTTGCTTATCAGGATGATGTATTAAAGGTTTAATGTATAAAAACCAAATGCGTACCATGATATTCATTAGTACTGGTAGCGCTTTTGCGTAACTTTGCACCATAATCAAAATACTAAAATATCGAATATGTTTTATATGTTCCTAATATCAATTGATTTGGGTTTGTTTGAAAATATGGATTCAAAGAATGTGTACAAATATAAATTTGAAATACATGTTAAGAGTTTTAATATGTGGGCTCCACATTTTAATAATATAAAGCAGTCTATGAATTAACCTGGTGCAGTTGTATGTTAGTCATTAACAAAAAAGGTGTCAGCTATAACATTCAGTGATATTCGGATCTAAATTGCTTTATATATGTTACATTGGTTGACTGATGACGCCTGTAGGTCAAATAATATTATATGTTTTGAAAACTTAGAGTAACGCCAATTTCTAACTTGGTAACAGAAAAGAAATGAGTGAATTATATTTCTCAATCATAACGTTGTATTGGATTAACATTTAATGTATTATTTTCACATAAAGTATATATCACAGTCTATCTAATTTTTAGCGCCCCTGTCTCTGGGATGGTGGTAGCTTGAAACAAACCACATCACATTCATCATCAGAGCACCATACTATTCAGGACATCCAATTTTAAAGTAAGATAACTATATTATATTAGAGAGTCCATTTTCACACCAGCCACATCAGAGTCAATTAAGTTCGACACAGCAAAGCCCTATATTCCAGCTAATGCGAAATCAATCCCAGAATGAGAGTGAGGTATGGATCAACGTTTTCTTCGTTTTTGGTTTACAATTTTACCGTAAGCAACAACGCAATAGGTCTTAAACTCTCTTAAGACAAATGGTAGAATACCGAATGAAAGAGCTAAAAGCGAAATATTTGTGAACATATCTAGCATCGTAAATTACATACCTTGCTGCTGATGAAAAGATAAAACAGGAATTATCTACATATGCATGAGTACCGACAATTTACCACTAAAAACAGTTTCACAACAGCCTTTGGAACTCTTCCACAAGGAACACAGTTAGTTGACAGATGGCAGATATATTTTACTGTTCAAGGTAATTGTGGTCAGCTATGGAAACTTTTGCTGGTGGGTGGTTGTAAGCAGAGGGTGTCCATCAATGTTAAAATTATTCAATTTGGATTGGCACAGACAAGAACACATGCCTCATATTACAATTGTTGCTGGTGAACACACCTTGAATCATGGCCAGTTTACAACTAGAAATATATTGTATACAGACAAGAACTTGGGCAACGAAAAAATTTTTAAAAGATGGTAGGAACACAATTTTTTTCAAACAAATGGTTCAATAATTACAACAGGCAGTCATCAAAAAAAAACATGAAGGTGAAAAGGTAGCCATTGAAAAGTTGACAACAATTGCAAACAATTTAATACATCACCGATATTCTTATTGCCTTGGGTCACACACCTGGTTTTTGCTGGAATTCCAACCCGAGCAGACAAGTGAATGAATTCAGATCTGAGGGTTTAATAATATGACAGTACTCATATACTACTAGCCAAAAGAAGAGAACAAACACCCACCCATCCTCGACCCATCCCCACCTGCCAACATGGGGTATGTGTCAAAGGATTTGGGTGGAGAGTTTATAGTTTTTCGTCATTGCTTTTTATTATATCTTCTCCCCTAAAAAACTGGACGTTTGTTTGAAGGTTGCATGCATCAGTTGCTGGAGTGACCATTACATTTCTTCAAGTAAGATTAGGCCCTCGTTGACATGCCACTGGTGAGCAGTTGGTCTGGAAATGACGCAGGTTCGTCAGAGTCATCCTTGATTCCACGACCAAACACACCTAATGAATGTTCAAGCCGGGATAGGTCAGGAGATTGGGCTGGCAATGGCAATATTTGGATTTTGTGCTGCGGGAGATACTGCATGCCGTCTTGGGCATCTATTTGAACCCAAGTTATATGCAAGTCCATGTGGCACATCTATTTTCTGTAAAAACTAACATTCAAAGCAGTTCATGCTCATCCAATGGGGGGGGGGGGGAAAGCCGGGTAATATGTATGTGTATGTGTGTGGGGGGGCGCGTGCTCCAGGGGTATATAAAAGTGCATTGCACAACCGCATGCTCCATGGTTTTCATTTCAGTGTGTGTTGCTTGACCAGTTAAACCCTCCTTATTCGTAACCATTTATCTGTCTGTCTGTCTCTCTGTCTCTCTCTCTCTCTCTCTCTCTCTCTCTCTCTATATATATATATATATATATATATGCGTGTGTGTGTGTGTGAGAGAGAGAGAGAGAGAGGGGGTGGGGGGTGTGTACTGTGCGTGTGTATGGCAAATTAAAAACACCATTGCTCTCAAGTATGTATTAGGCCTTTTAAAGCACACTAAAATGATATGGCACTACCGATTACAGCTCTGCTGCTACTCAAGTCATGTACACGCTGGGTGTGTTACCTGTGCATTTTGAGTAAACACACACTGACACACACACAAACATACACACACCCATCAGGAGAAGGTCATTTTGGTGACTCTTTATTTTGTTTATTGGCTTGCCAAGGAAAACTTAGTATTTCATTAATAGCGTGCAAATTGAGTGCAAGACGACACGTGATTATAATAAAATCGATTATTACGTGGAGGGCGGGCTTGATTCCTGCTTAACAAAAATGAGGTAAATAATTGATATGGTCTTCGGGTATCCTCTTGGTTAGATTATTTGGTTGCTGGTGCAGACAGACTCAGTGCGGACGCAATATATTGAGGGCGTTACACTGCAGGATGTCCTTCACATGCAACTTACTGCGGGATGAAAGCGTAAATTTTGTGGCCTATACTGAACTAGTATGCTAGTAGTTTACATTCATGTTTTGGGCTCACAAACATTTCCCTCATAAACTAATTCTATTTAAAATGTATATATATATATATATATATATATATATATATATATATTTATTTAGGTCGGTTACACCACAATTGTCATACTTTGCATTGGATTTATAGCTTATTCAAGGAAATACGCATATTTAAATCATTGCGCTTGACTTTGATAGTGTAGATGTTATGATTGGCAGAAAAGGTATACTCACAGGCCACAATTAAAAAAGGGTGATGTAAAGGTATCAACCAATGTGTGGCTCACAGGCATGTCCTTGTTGCGTCCATGAGCTGTCAGTGAGACAGATGAACTGCAAAAGGCAGTTGAGTCAACCACAGCAAGCAATCAGGTTACCAACGTTAGATTAAAAAATTTAAATAGCTTAGTATTAAGACAAACCTTCTCCCCTCCGCCAAACTGAAGTGGGCTTTTCATTGAAATAGCATCTTAAGTCAACGTAATTGTTTGATAAGAGTACCCTATTGCATGACTGTGTATCAGTTATATCCACATTTTCTGTATACGTCTTTTTTTGATATATTTACTAGGTAATAAAGCTGTTTCAACACAATTTTCCGATGGTTCTATTTATTACAAATTGGCTACTTCGTATAAAGCCGAACTGAAAACATGCTGGGCTTCACCAATTAGGGAAGCCGGTTTTCTTTCACAATAAGAATTTCCAAATGCTGTCAAATATGATTTGTGTATACTGTTCAGTCTTTAAACTGTATCATTTGTATAGGCTAAATATATTGTAAAATATAGTATACTTCAATATTAACACTTTACCTTTCTACTGTTTGCCTTGTTATAAAAAAAACCCCAAAAAATAAGAAAAAAAAATAGAAAAAAAAATAAACATTTTAGTTCAGTATTCTCTCTTGAACACTGAACCATTTGCATATCCATATCAATAAATATATGTATGCACATGCTAGGGAAAACAGCGCCAGAATTGTACCAACTCTCTGGTGTATGAAGGTGCATATGTAATGTCCCCCAGTGATCGTAGACAGAACTTCCAAAGGCTTACTGCTTGCACCATTACCAGGCAATTCGGGAATTCGCCCTTTTTGATGAATTCATGATAATCTATTTAGTTCATCCGAACATCAGTTTGTATATTGGGTGGTTTCAAAATATTTTCTCAGAATGATATCATCATTTACCGGAAAGAGATGGATTAGAAACAACAATTCTATGTAGCACCAATGACAAGTGTCATGTTGCCAAGCAATATGCACCATACTGCTAATGATGTCTAGGTTAAAATAACGGCCGCTTTTCAAAATTCCAAAATGATAGTAATACTTATGGAGACTTCATATAAATACTGCAATATATACACAGATGGGCAAGTATTTTTTTTTAAATTATACCAATGATTACTTTTGTTACCTATTATCACTCACCCACCATAATCTGAACCAACCCGCTATGGCACACTCGGGTCCTGTGCCGCGGCACATTGATATGTAAAAAGAGTTTAAAAATCTTGGACCAAAAGATAATTTAGCAAGTCTCAAGAACAGTGTCGTCATTACACCCCTCTCCAGCACCCTCTCCCATCATCGTCATTATTTTCGTAGTCAGAGCTACTTTAATTCTGTACATGCTAATTAAGTGCAAATTTGGCAGTTTTGACTGATGCTAAAGTATAGTTCTATACGGCCTAAGGCCATACTAGTTAGTTTGACCAGGTACTTATCACAAAGTTGAGTACCATTAAATAAAAAAAAAACATACTTATGAGCCAACGCTCCTGATTTGCCTGTACTTTCTGCTCATTATACAATAAGAAAACTTACAAAAAAGCTCAGACACAGACACACACACACACACGCAACTAATATTCAAGAGTCTGTTCAAACAAGGTAGGCCACGATTGTACATAATTGTTGGCTAATGCTGACTAGGAAAAATGGTGATGCATAGTATTTGTTTTTTCATGACCCTGCAGTGGCCCCATAAATGAAAAGTACATCAACGTTGCCTTTTCCAGCTGAGAGCCTAGGTTGTAAACTTAAATATATTTGCAGTTGGTGAAGTGATTTGTTACAGTTTGTAGGCCTAGGCAAATATTAAATTTTGTATGTATTGTAGGATGCCGTTAAAACCTGTCCAGTTTTGGTAATTTAGACCAATTGTGATGTCAAAACTAGGCTATAGACTTAAATAAATACCTCTACCAGTACTTTTCTGCCCGTCAAACAAAATAAGGTCAACAAGATTCCCATAATGTTCGACAGAAACTTGTTCAGACGTGTTTAAATTTCAATGGAAATTTACACAAAAAATAGACCGCTTTAGGCGATGTTGGCTCTTGTAATTTGTGTGCTACCCATTTTATGATTATATCCCTGCACTGACCCCATCTGTAATATAACTGAGTATATTAATTGTAAGGCAATTCATTCACCACCTAAAATATAACAATAGCGTACACATATTTCTTTCCCTCCGCTGACATCACAACCCACAAAGCTTTCATACCCAGACAGTGTTATTGTAATATGTCGGGTATGCTCAATGTGCTCTAAATTTTCCTGGATCCAAAGTCTTACAAATATTTTTTCCACTCTGGCACATGTATTAGAGAACTTAGTCAGGATTAAACAAACCAAAACATATATATTAACTGAAGGTATTATAGTACCCAATTTAATGATTCTGTGTTCTGGCTGCCTATCAAGAGAAGGAAAAAATATACTTTTTTCACAGTGATGATATGACAAAACATATTCATGTATATTACTTAGCTTTTTGGGTTTAATGATCTGGGGTATTCCTTTGTAATTAAATTGTGACCAGTGATCAATTCCTCTTAACAATCCAGCTTTCAAAACATGTCGTAAACTAAGCATCGGGAGTCGATGCCCTCCCCATACGCTGGGCAGAGTATGTTGGCTTATGCCTATCCAGCAGCTTCCAATCCCACAAGTCTTGAGCAAAGACATGGGAGATAATGTGGAACCAATCTTGATCACCCACGCTTTGGTGGCCGAAGGGAAGGTGGTCAGTGGCAACCTTGGAGTCAGAACCATTTAGCTCTCCCAGATTGGCTGATGCTCCTGTGAAAACCAAGTTTGACCATATTTCACCAGAATCCTGCCATGCATCATCTGCATGCTTGGCGACTGTCACAAAGGGCTTTGCAGTAGTCAGATTGTACAGACACAGTGGCAGAGCGAGTTACCAGAGGCAAGCCTCAGGTCCTTCCCCTGAACGCGAATAACTCCAAGTGGACATGTGGTACAGGGAATTAGTCCCTGTAATTGACCCATGGTAGGCTTCAATGCAGGTCACCACAAACGTTTTAATGTACTAAATAACAAGTGGCCATTACTTATCAAGATCGATATCCAAATTCATTCCAATTTCGAATCTGTCTAGATATGACAAGTAAACATGAACATGACCAATTATTATACAAGTTCTGGACATTCAGCAAGCCATGCAGCTGCCATCAAAATCCAACAGACAACATCCACAAAATAGTAATGACTATGGTGAAAATAAAAGTGGACAACAGTTTTCAATGGTAGCAAAGACACTGCACCAAAAGCCTGGAAGCTTGCACAATAGTGAGCTATATGTCAACAATTTCATCCCAGATGGGCCTGAAATGTGCCAACGTTGATTTGCGCTTGGTACTGAACAGGCTTATAAAGAGCCTCTTCTCACTGGCCCATACTTATCAGTTTTAAAACCTAAGAACATGGGCTCACATGGGATAAATCATCTTTCTTTCACATTTCTTTCGGTAATGTTGGTCTCCAAATCTAGGGGTTTGGGGTTTTACGCCCTTGACCACTGTGGGTAAGGGTGGTCAGAGGACCCCATACAGTATTTTAAAGCTAAACTCTTTGTTCAGGAGCAAAACAGATGCTGCTGATCTACCAAGCACCCCCTTGTGGGCTTTTCAATCAAGGCTAAGTCTGGTAACAAGGATCAGCGGGATTAAAATACAGTACTTGGCCCAGTTAGAGCACTTATATTCTATTATTAATAACATGTTGGGCATTACCTATGCAGTTATACTGTAAACGAGAGCAAGAGTGACAGTTTGCGGGCTGCAATCAACAATAGCACCTGAAAAGAGGAAGGCCATTAAATTAATGAAAAGGCATAGCAGTGTAACCATACTAAAAACCGTACTTTCATTAAAAGAAGTGGGAATTTCCTTACTAGAGAGGCAGTTATATTCTTATGATTGTTTTATTGAGGTGGGCCTATGTACATAAATGATAAAAAAATTAGTAATAATGGTTGTCAGTTGTAGGCATTGGGATTATTGTGCAGGCCTGGTTTCTTTTTGTGAGGCTGGGTTTTGCATCATTTGGTCTTAAATCTTGCACAGCCCACATCATGTTTTTGTCCTATAATATTTGCATGCATTTTTATATCACATATAATATTCTATTTCTTGGAGATTTACACCATCGTCTGTAACAGCGATCACGCAGTTGTGAACAAGTCAATATTGTATTTCTAGCAAACCTTCCTGTCTGACTGACAACATAAAGTGCAGGAAGTTCTGACCAAACAGACAATATTGTTGGACGCAAAGAATATTTAACTGACTCAAGATGCCATTTTCGATTCTTGGCCAGCACCTAAAACTGTGAATATATAGGGTCACAAGTCCGGATGCTGCCTAAGTGCAGGAATGATTACATCATCTCCAGAATGGATATACAAGTCTGTAACTCATCTGTATAAAGCATCATAGGTATACGAGCTAATTTTGATGTATGTGTTTGATTCCACCAGCAAGATATTTGACACTTAGTTCATTGGCAGGATATGTCTGGCAAAATGCAACAACAAGGCGGAAAATGGGTTTTTTCCTGAAATCTCATTCTACACTTCAAATTAATAGCAAATAAGAGCACAGATTAGCACAAGCTCGTACACCCTACGGTTATCCTGATGCATATTCAAGAGCCACACCGTTAACAATACAAATCTTTTTTGCTAGGTCCTTTGCGCTCTGGACTGCATTGACTTAGTAAACTATCATGTCAGTGCCAGTCGTGAAATGGCCATCTGAGCCAATAGGGGCACAAGGCACAAACTAAAATCCTATTTTTATATTGATGCCTTCAGATAAATATCATGAACAACAGCCAGATGTGGATATTAAGATGTAACTTTTCAATATAATTTTGGTGTTGGTACTGCTAAGTGTATTACTTTTCTGACATATTTCCAAGCATTTAAATTGTCTTGGTTATACAAGACCTAATATTTTTTCTTAACCATCTCCTCCAATGGTGATTTATGCATTTCACACACTATCCTGAACACTCCATAAGAGAAACTACTTCATCAACAATATAATTGACTGTATTGTTGCAGAAAATGTGCTTTACCCTATGTGCTTTAGGGCATGAAACATCTTTTTATTTCAGCCTGCATTTCCTGTTTGGACTTTTTGAGAACATGTGCTTTTTTAACTCCATTTTGTTCGCATTTTTACATGTCACGTTAAGTTCTGTGAAACTGAGAGTGGTAGCCTGTGATACCAAGATCAAAGGGCGTGGCGTCTCCTGCTACAAAGGCAAGAGAGCGCTCAGTGTGAAATAGATGGAATGCTTTTATTTACCACCTGACTATCGCAGAATTTTACAGACACATTAGTGAATATGTTTTTCGTGCCACAAACGAACGAAAGATATATTGGTTGTTTCTGCCACTGATGTATGTAGCTTTTCTTCCCCGGGTCAGGCATGTCTCTCTTTTAGAAAGTCAATAGATGTACCTTCCTCCTAGCTGTATATACTAACAAAGCATCCATCTTCAGATTGTTCCAACCTGTGAGCATATCTAAAAAAGTTGACAAGTTTTTCAGAGACTTTGGACAAGTTTTCCCCTGGCTTTTCACAATAATTATAGCATGTTATCCAGGGCAAAAATTTTCCTTTTTTTATCAACATGGCCCACTCGAAATCCTGGAGATAAACTCAACATGCCTTACTTTTTCAACTGAAGTGTTTCTTTTTTCAACTCCGGCACTTATTCATCATGCATTACCCCTTGAATGAGACAAACACCTTTTTTGAAATTTACATGCTTCATTACATGACTTTTGTATAATGATTCAAGACCTACATAGCTCCGAAGTTGTTTTTTTTTAATATCACAAGTTCTTTTGTTTGCTCATACAGAAAATTTGTGCTATCGTTACTGTGCGCTACTTATTCTGTGATTGATCAGTGACTTGTAACCCGCACTGATCTCTGGGATAGCGACGTTACTCGCCCTCCTTTTTGTAACCTGGCAAAAATAGGATCAGGGAGCGGCAATTAAGAATGGAATGCAGATAGTTAACTGAGTCATTAGATAAGCGTAATTTTCAGTAGTGGTAGTTAGCACTTGGGCTTACAGTAGTGCATGCCATTAGAGACCCTCTGGTCAAAACGACCATTTTTTCCATGCACAGACGTTTTCCGTAATGCTCAATGTACTGTCGTGAGCGACAACCTGTAAAAAGCAAACAGCGACCGGGAATTTGGAAAACACACCACAAGGACCAGTTTTTGACGACTCTCGAGTATCAAACAGTGACAAACCCTGATGTTTTCCCATCATATATGACCAAAATGTATAACTGTCATTCATTCAATTATCCTAATTTCCCTGTGTTTCAAACTTAATTAAAATTATCGAGATTGATTTGAAGTGCATCGTTGAAGTTGAACTGGCCGGCGCCTTATGCCTGTAGTGCCGTCTCTTACGGAACTTTTGTTTTGCATAAAAACAACTGAACAGTCACAGAAATATTCCGAATACATTACTCACTATCTTGACCTTAATCTGCATACTCAGTTATTTCAAGTTCATTGTTTATAATAAGAAATCGATTAACATACGCTTCCGGTATCTTGCAAGTTGATCCTTAAATCCGCCATTTGTAATTTGCATTTGGGTTACAAACTACTTTGCGGAACTTCGGTGAACTCTGGAGAGATCTGTGGTCTGACATTTGTCAAGCTGCAAAACACAGGTAGGCGTATACACGTGGTACTCAGTTGCCGTTTATTTTATATTCGATTACATTAAAATTATTACACGTTTAAAAATCAGCATTACTTCCCTCATACTTCGATTAAATTATTATAACAAGAGTTATACTTTCGGGTAATTCCGGTGAACTCAAGAGGCGCACGTGCTCTGAGATTTGCTGATCAACTTGACTTGAGACAAGTCAAGTCAACCACTGGCAGATATGTTTACCCGTGGTGTTTTGTTTGGCGTTTATTTTATATTTGATTAAATACAATTATTACAGGTTTTTCAGCATTACTGCCACCATGCTAAGATTGAATTGAACCGAGTTTAGAAGAGTGAATTCGTCTGCGGCCAAACATTCAACTGATTGCATCGTCAGGCTGGGTGGGATATGACCATGGCTATATTGACGAGAATAATCTTGTTAATACCTCCATGATATAATGACGCTCAGCATAGCAGCTTTAAAAATTCCAAAAGGAATTTTTTGTCCATAAACTGAGAAAAAGCATGTACGGTAGTATAAATGTTGTACAGTAAAAGAAATCAGGCAAATTTTAACATGCCCGGTCGGGAATCTTTGTCTTTATCTCAACATGCCCCGCACAATCTCAGGGTGTCTCGCAATATCAGACACCCACTAAATTTGAGCCCTGTTATGGTTGTCAAGCCATTGGCATCACTCCAATATGCAAATTATCGGGAAATTCATATGAATCAAAAGAGACGCAAAAGCAGAATGAAAAAATTAATGACAAAAAACAAAAGACAGTTTGGCTAAGTCAATATCTACTGTTTGGGCTTAACGATCCAGCAAAAAATTAAGGGAATACATCCAAAAGCTATTTCAAGATCGGTTGTTCATCCCTATTGGTGAATTCTTAGCCAAGGCATCAACATATAAAGTCATGTAAAGTATAGTCATACAAAGGCTCATCATAAGCCTAGATTGATGCTTTATTTTCTTTCCAACGTCAGTTTTGAACCAACTAGAACTAAATATTAAAATATTACTAACAAAAGAATATAACCAAAACATAACATCATATTATTAATGCCATACATTTCCCTATGCTTTAAAAATCTATACCTGTCGATAGGAAGGCACCAAGGGATACTTTCACTTAATTGACATTTAATGGGAGGTGCGTCGACTGCATATAACTGTGCAATGTATTTCATAATAAGAAGGTGCAATCATGCATATCAACTTACCTTGACAGTGCTGCTCCAGAAGTTTGATAACAGTATTAAAACACTTGTTTCCAAGATATTTAACAACATGAAAGTTGTTAAAGAATTCAATGGAGAAGATTATAAGGAAATTAAAACCTTATGCCCATATCATAATTCTCAAGATATTTCAAACGTCAAGATAATTAGTGGCAATCTTCTTATTGTTCCAAATAATGCACTGTGTAATTTCTTTAGGGTCTTAATACCATGAACGACAGAAAGTTATTTGGGGGTAAAGACCAGACAACTTATGATATGCCATCTGTTAAAGGATATACTGGAAAACTATGCAAAGAAGTGTTAGTTACCAAACAACTACCGGATTCTGTCCTGACAAACCCAGACGTTGTTCAGTACCCACAAAAGATGCATTAAGATATTTTTAAAGCTACAGATAAAGCATTCATTAATACCATTTTCATACATAACCAGTTTTGTTGTGCAGTTAGGCCTGCTTACCAGCTCAAGATCTTTCACATAAGAAAAGTAATTATTAATCACCAGATTATTATTTTTAACAACCATCAACAATTTTTATCTTTGTTTGGCCAGCAATGTAGCAGATTCCTATGCACCCGACCTTTACTCATTCCCAATATTGCATACAAATTCTTAGAAGTTCCAATTCATGACAGTTGCCAAATTTTACTGTATCAACAAATGAACAGGTTTGCTGTCGCAAGGCTGAACAAGGCAGAGTTTCGTTTTGGTACTTTGGTCACATAGAAGCATCGTCTGATATAAACGGGTAAAAGACTTGATCCGATTGGAAGATCTTGTTGGGGCAGTTAAAAAGCGCAAATAACCATTTACTTTTTCAAAACATATTTTCTCTTGGGACCTCTCCAATTTAGAACACAACTGTTCCTTATTTTGACTATGAGAGAGAATGTATTATATCACGTATATATATATATATATATATATATATATATATATATATATATATATATATATATATATATATATATATATATATATATATATATATATATATATATATATGTAACATATGAGAAAATTAAAGTGCACGTTTTGGTAATGATTAGTCTGCATTTGTATATGATCAGTTTGCTCAGTTTTTGACCTTCTTTAATCATAACATATATGTCAATTTTGGATGTTCCTTTTTCACATAGACAATTGGTATAATAATGGATACTTATTGTGCATTTTAAGTTATTTACCCATGTGTGAGTATACAAGAACAATGGTTTAATTAGGCTGTCATTACCCAATGAACAAGTCATGCCCCTGTGGTCTTGCCTGATAACCCACAAGGGTGTGGGTATTTTACAAAGAAATACAAAAGGAAGCCGTAATTTTCCCTAAAAAATGCTCACACAAACCAGGGATTCACATTGCAATATTATAGCGACCTCGCTATCAAGACCTCGCAAGCGGATTGAAAGCTTCCTCCTCGACGAGGTCTGCTTCACGCGTGAAACTTGCCACGCGCTCATGCACTTAGCTCCCTTCGAGACATACCTCGCCGTGAAACTTACCTAGCGGAACCAGAGCCGCAAGATAGTATTTAATACTGGTACCTCAACAGAATAAGTAAATGT
This sequence comes from Hermodice carunculata, assembly GCA_964020975.1. Lineage (NCBI taxonomy): Eukaryota > Metazoa > Annelida > Polychaeta > Eunicida > Amphinomidae > Hermodice > Hermodice carunculata. The sequence continues at coordinate 47,818,886 of OZ026618.1, read as the reverse complement.
ATGCCTGAAGGCAGGACGATCAATAGACCCATGGCAGGTTTCAAAAATGATAAAATTTATCAAATATATAGAGATGGTTAATAAAGATAAGCAAGTGTTAAGCTTGCAAAACATTTTGCCCAATATACATATATATATATATATATATATATATATATATATATATATATATGTATATATATATATATATATATATATATATATATACTTATGCGTGTGTGTTGTTTGAGTGTGTGTTTATATTTTATACATATATATAAAATGGTCCGTAAACACTAAGGGCAACAGCGTTTTAGTCGGACAAAAAACGGCAGTGGGAACCAGGTAATATAAGCTCTCAAGTGCGCATGCTCAGGAAGCGAGGTACTTTTCATGCGTGAAAAGTATCTCGCGCTCAAGACAGATGAGCGAGGTCTGGATCATGGCTTGGGAGATGACGTGAAAGCTAACTAGCTTTCACAGCGCATCAAGCCTTTGAGATGTCTTGAAGCGGTAGATGCGTGAAAGCTAGCTCGCTTTCACAGGCGAGGTCTCGGTCACGCAGCAACGTTGAAAAGAAAGGTTTTTTAGTCACACTTAGTGTTTCACATGCCTAAATTCTTAAATGTTCAGTCAATGGTGAAATAGACTTTTTATTCATATTGATCAAAATGTGGGGATTTTTATTAATGTTCATATTTACTGATGCAGTTCATGCACACGCACTCACGATGGCATCAAGAAAACAACAAAGTACATGCAAAAAGAGCTACTAAATGATTATATGTATGACCATGAGGTTAGGGAACCATTGTGCTAATGTATCAGCATCATCAGATAGAGCGGACTCAGCGGTGGCCATTTTTAAACAAGGTCTTGCCACGGCTGATCATGTGACTTCAGCATCATCAGATAGAGCGGACTCAGCAGTGGCTATTTTTAAACAAGGTCTTACCACGGCCGATCATGTGACTTCTTTCTCTAGCCCAGCCCCTTCACACCAACAATAAACATGGTCAGCGAGACTGTCAACGCTCAGCAAGAAGCTCTACTAAATGCCCCATTTTTCTCTGTTTAGCAATTTAGGCAGAAATTTGATTTTGACATGGCAGATACATAAGATATTCATCCATACAAAGATCAAGAAACATTTTTTGGCCAAAATTTCGTGTGATTTGTGTCTTGCTACCTTAAGAGTCTGCTCAAGCAATGTAGGCCACGAGTGTACATGAGTGTTACAAATGCTGATTAGGAAAATGGTGATGCATAGTAGTTGTTTTTTCATGACCCTGCAGTGCCCCTATTAATGACAAGTACATCAAAATTGATTTAATTTTCTCTTTTTTCTCCGAGGGCCTAGATTGTAAACTTAAATTCATTTGCAGTTGGTGAACTGATGTGTTACTGTTTGTAGGCCTACAAACATATTAAATTTTGTATGTATGTTGCAGTGAAAAGCTGCTCAGTTTTGTTAATTTAGGCCTACTGTGACGTCAAAACTAGGCTAGACTTAAATATATACCAGCAGTTTTGTACCTGTCAAACTCAGAACAGGTCACTAAGCTTCCCATACTGTTGTTAGAGACATGTTGGTTATTATAATTTGTGTGCTACCGATTTTGTGTTAATATCCCTGCCTTGATATTATCTTTTAATATTATTGAGTATATTAAATGTAAGGCAGGTCATTCATCACATAAGATTATAACAAAAACATGAACATATTTGTTTCCCTTCTCTGACATCACAACCCACAAAGCTTTCATATTCAGACAATCTTATGTTAATATCTGGGCTATTCTCAATGCGCTCTCATTGTTCCTGGATCCAAAGTCTTACAAATATACTTACCTTGTTGCACATGGATGAGAGAACTTAGACGGGATTATAAAAACCAAAACATATATATTAACTGAAGGTAATATTATACCAAATTTAGTGATTCAGGGTTGTAGTTGCCAACTAAGGGAAAGAAAAGCAAACCTTTATAGTGATGATATGACAAAAGAAATTCTTGCATATTATTCAGCTTCATAAGTTTAATGATCTGGGGTATTCCTTTGTATTAAATTGGGAGACTTTTTCAAAGGGTATTGTGTAGGCCTACCATATGCAGGTATAATGAGCATTGTTCCTTTGAAAATCTGCAACAAAGTTGACAATCGCAATTTCAAGTCTGACAAAGGGGGAGTATCAGTTGCTATGAACATTATGGTATTTGGAAACGAGAATATGATATACAAATGGTCCCAGCAAATATAATGAAATAAACTGTCAATTGCTTAATAAAGTTATCGTAATCAAAGAAATGCTCGAATTCAAATTATAAACATCAATCATCTACGTTAGCTACCACATAACTTAGTGAAATTCCATCATGAATAAACCTGCAATTTGAAAGTAATGATGTATATCTTCAGGGTGCTGCAGGTCGCGTCGGCCGGGAGAAGTAAATACTGGTGCAGGATAAATGTTTTTTTTTTTTTTTGGTGGGGGGGTTGGGTATTTGATTGTTTTGTAAACAAAATCCGAAAGATGAACAACTGTCCCTAGACATGTAAAATACACCTTAGAATTCTTCAAGTATTTTTTTAACGCAGAACAATGCCTCAGCTTAAAAAAATTCAATGTCAAAATAAATATGTTTTCTAAAACAACTGTATATGCCCTACAGTGCAGTATTCCATTAACAAAAAGGATATATCAAGCCAACCAACATGTATACACTCTGGCATAAAAGTATCACCAACAAAAATCCATTCATTGGTAAAAGGTGTGACTTTTGTAAAATTTGACCAGCACAAGTTTATTAAAAAGTTTTTGGCCATTTCTCAAATTGAATTTTCATCAAAGTTATCTTGAATGCACACACACTGGTACCTAAATCAAAGAAAGAAGAAAATGAGAGAAAGAAAAGATCCTTTCTCATCTTTCCCTCTTGTTTTGCCTTTCAAAAAGACTAACCACCATTCCCATTTCCTTTGCAAACATGTATCTTGTTAAAGGCACTGGTGGCAAAAAAATTGTTTTGGAGCTAGGACTCCAGCCTGGTACTGTAGTTCCTGACCCCAACTACGCATTTGTGTACCCTCATTCCCCAAAAGGCAGTGACATTATTGCAAATAATTAAGTTGGAAGGTGCAGATGTAACACCGGATCGGACCCCCCCCCCCCCACAACAAAACAAATCACCTTACTTATTAAATATGAAGGGCACGTTAACAACTACTTTACAATGCAGGTTAAAAGACCATACACATGATAGGCTTCTTTATCTAATAAGGAGCAGGTCAGGGTGTGACATCGATCAGTATTCTTTCTGTCACGCACAAGAAAAGGGGTTGGTGAATTCAAGTAGACAGTGATTTTTGTTCTGTTCTCCCCAATCGGAAGATATAGAGCCTTGCCAAAGAAGGATACAATGCAATCAAAATGAACCCAAGACAATAGAGGAATCGATTAAAATTTTGACAGTCCAAAAGAAAGGGATTAACATTAAATTATTTTAAACAGTGAACGTCATCCATATTGACAAATAACCCTCTAATGAATGCTCCTCTCCATAGGAGTTAAGGATATATATGTCTAGTATTTATAGTGTGGTGGTTTTTTAAGATGTGTCCTCTGAAAGTAGGCCAGGGAGCCGAAAAATGCCTGAAAAGAAAAATACTTGTGACATAACCATGCCAGAAATCTTTTTTTTTCATTTAGACAATATGTTTAATTCTGTGGTACCCCATATTCATTACACCACTGATATCAGTAACTCATGCATAGGCGCATAGTGTTCTTGTAGCGGACAAGGATGGGATTCTTGTCACTGCATTTAACGCATGGCCATTGTCGATCTGCATTGATCCTGCTCATCGTGTTAATTGTTTTCTCTGGACAAGTGCTCATTACAGCTCATCATATTCACAGCATTGAACAAAGTTTGGAATTTTTCAATCTTTGTAAAGCTCAGTGTCTCATGACATCTTGTTGTTCGACTTGCAATAACTAACCAAGGATAAGTCATGAAAAACATTATTAGGTGACCCAACATCAGCTTTCACTAAAAACTGTTACTTCTGAAAAAGCTCTAGCAGTCAAGACCATACTGACAATTATTTTTTTCTATTGTAGTTTGGTACCCACGATGTCAAAGTGGTATAAAATTGAATTGGCATTCTCGTCAATAACAATGGGTCCGATTGCATATCATCTTAAAGGGCAATATGACATTATGTTTATCAATGTCCAAAATGGTGTTCCTTTGTAACCATGTGATCTGTATGCAGAGTGAGTAATTGTCTTCCTATAAACAGTTAAATGCAATATTTGATTTTACTCTATTGATATTCTCTTTTGAGCGATCGATCACTGACACAAATTGATAAGCATGTGTATATTATACCAAAGAAAAGGAAATATAGGCCTTCATTCATATGCGGCACTCTCTCCATGTAATTCGAAAGTAAGCAAATATGATGTTCCTTTGTTGTTAGGGCTACTTATAAATATACCTAAATTTAATCAAAGTTTAAACTACTTTAAAAACATCTCAACACTTAAATTGCACAATGAAACAAAAAAAACAGTTTTGGTATCACTGTGCCTCCCCCCCCCCTCATTTATATTAGCGTACGCATTATTTGATCACTAGAGACACCAAAGGAATAGGCAAATTCTACATATTTTTCCATTTTTTTTGTGTGTTGAGTTCTCCATGGTATGGACATGGTGGCAATGTGAGAAAAATGGGTGCTGCACGGGTAACTTGCCGGTTAATTACCTTGGTGTTCTGTTTAGTCTGCCAAGTGTATATTGGCCTTTGCCTTCTGACACATTGCAAAATGCATACCTAGTGCAGTAGTGTATAATTATAGGCAATTCCACAAGCTTTGGCCTATTTCTGTCCCCCCATTTTCTTAATACGGTGGGAATGCGTCCATGAAAGCAACAGTATCTGTCACCAGGATTAAGGATGTAACCCATTCCAATGCTAATTAATAACTTGAATGTGAATCAACAGCTGTATGTGTTTCACTAAGTCCATGTGATCAACTCATTTAAAAAAAATCCTCTCACGACACAATTGTGTCCCAAATATATGCATATAATAAAACTATACTTATCAACTTTATAATAAAATTGGATCCGGCTAGTTCCTAATGCTTCAGCCTTACAATGAATGAAGTGGGAAGTTCGATCTCTTGCATGAAAACATTTTCTTCCCTAAGTTTATGCTGTATCTGACTTCCATGTCCTTCCCAGCACCACACACATATAATACTGTGTACAATTTAAAGGGACTTCTCTGGATGTCTAGACTAACAATTGGTGGAGCCACTAGTCAAGCCTGTTTAATGAAAAAAATGGGCCTCAGAGGAACTTAGCACACTTGTGATATTTTCAATTAAGTTACATTTTCAAAAGCAAGATAGGTCCTCTGAATGTCATGACAGTAAACATCATGTTCCAGAGAGAAAATGTGTCATTATCCTGGGGTTTCTTTGCACAAAGTAAGACATTTTCTTCTCAAAGATCTACTACTGAAAATAATATCTGAATTGCCTATTAACGATGCGAAAGAAAGTGTCTTGAAAGTCATTCCTCTTTTCCGACGGACAATTAAAAGACACAAACTGGATAACTGTTTACAACAAGATGCAATAATTAAACTTTACTTTGACATATTTTGCGCAGTACCAACATTGTAATGTATGACTCTTAATGCAATAGATGCACACGGATAATTTGTATAAACAAAATAAAGTGGCATTGGATGCCCTAGTGCAAAATACCTTTCCTGTTACTGTCAAGGGTTTCCTGTTACTACTGCCAAGTACTTTTTCAATATTAGGCAATTCAAAGTTATGCTCATTCAACCTGGTATAATTCCAAACACTTCTAGCTACCCTTGCTAAAGCACATTACAACATAACACTGTAACTTTACAGATTCTAAAGCCATGATTGTAAAATATCATTTTGTTACCAGCGTCACTCCTTTTACGTATGTCATTTTTGTTCCAATGCATTCCAGTCACACTGTGATTTTGTGCATTATATAACGTTTGTTAAGTTCAGTACTTTATAACTGATGAGTGCATTTATTATATTTCAGAATGAATAATATACATTTATTATGACTTGTATCTTTTATTGCCTTAAAAGCTACTTCATCATTCAACAAAAGTTACATAATGTATCTGATATTTGTCCTAATTGAATAAATTTTCTTATTTAGCTCTTTTGACGCATTATATTTCGTAGAACACAAGGAGTGTAGAAATAGGCAACATCGGGAAATACAGTGGGAACAAATATGCCATTTCCTGATACGTTCGAAATAGGAATGGCATTTCGCAATATCTACTAGGAAGATAAATTATTCGAAATTTAGAATCCATTTAAAACTTAGACAGCCGGTCCTGAACACTTCATACTAAAGAAGGTTCTCTCGAATATATATTGTGATGAGTTCACTTTGCATGATAATACCCTAATTGGTGGAATCCCCTGTATATAGAATTAAACGCAACTCTTCACTTTTTCCTTTCTTTGTTTGCTTTTGACCATGGCGATCTGATTTTTAATTGCTCTTTATTGATTTTTATCATTTTCATTTTCACCTATGATCGTGAATACCCCCATAGCATCCAAGCATGCATACGTCTGACATATTAGTTAAAGATTCATTTGCATCACTTATTGCTGTTCAAATGAGTTCACAATGATATGCAACTGCTGTCAACAGTTGTTATTTTTCTTGTTAGAATGATATATACTATTCAGTTGATACCCTACGTCTGGGGAAAAGCCTAAAAGCTTGAAAATGTACTGCGTTCTTATTACATAGTTCCTTATCAACAAAAAATTAGCTTCCGGAAGGAAAGGTGTTTAAAACATAGTTATGCAGGGTTTTTAAAGACACCCGAATTAAATATTTGAGTTAAAAGTACTATGTCATTCTACATTGGATTAAAATAGTTCCAACCGTATTCTTTCACACTCTCAAAAAACAGAAATAATTGTATATTTGCTGGCATAAAAATAACAAACTCACTTTGGACCAGTTTTATTTTAAGCAAACTGGAATTATGAACAGACCGATGAGAAAAAGGTGAACTAAAGTGCTTGCAACTTACTATTCGGCAAACATTTGTATTGCAAGGTAAGCGTCTTAGATTAATCACTTCAAAACAAAAAATTCTGAGCACCTTCTTGGAACCGAAGATGGGTTTAAACTTTGGAAACTCATTATGCACCAAAGAAATGTATACAGGTTATATTATAAATGAACCTTTGTTTTACTTTTATTGCAAACGCAGGGTGAACCAGAGACAAAAAGCCAAAATCGGACACTACAAATGGCAGCTTTCCAATAGTTCGAAATTGGAAGAGAGAGTGCCGGATATCTGAAAAGAATTGTTTTTGGTTGGAACTTCCTCTGAAAGTCTTCGACGTATGAGAATTTATATTGATTATCTAAACTATCTCCGACAAATTTAGTTCCGGCTTCATACCAATATTCATAAAAAGTAGCTTTCCTATCAATTATCATAAAAGGATGAAACCAATCATTACAGATTTGACGTGGGAAAGTAAGGTTTTAAAAGTCCACGAAAAAATTACCGAACATCTATGATACCATTGTATAATTCTGGTAAATCTACGTGGTCTATCTCCATTAAACACCTGCTGAAAAAATAGTTTTTAAACTTATTTATATTGAAATCTCTTGAAAAGTTATTGCCATCTAGCATCATAGCCATTGGGCGCGAGACTTACCCAGTAAAATGCCTAGGATAATATATTAAAGTATCTGATCTAAAATCTTGTCTTCATAATAGTTTGTGGAGCCGCTGCATTCGATTGATGTTCAAACACTGACAATATTAAGTGGTCCATAATAACTTTTATGTGTACCACGAACTATTTTATTCTTATAAAGCTAAACAACATAAACAGAGGGCGTGAATGCATAAAAGTACTGTATGTATAGTTGAGACAAGAATGAGGATGTTTTTTATCAAATAGCATACTTTGAATTGTGTGACTTCAATACATCATGTTTCCATGGCCTCAAAGTTTTTTATGTTCATACCCCTTACACTATGTTGAACCAGAAACTTTCTTCCTACAGAGGGTTCCTGATTAAACACATGAAACTAACAGTACGAGTGCTCAGAACTCTCAGTGCCTTAAGATACAACACTTTAAATATCACTGTCAGCCAAAACCTAGTAAAATTTCACCATATGAACAGCATTAGCACTTAACTTCAAGCCCCAAATACAATGCGGTATCCTTATAAGGTTAAAGAAATTTAGAGGAACACCACAAAGACATAAATTGTAAGAATGTGGGGATTCGTAATAACTTTCATATGTAGACTCTATCGAAACGTATATGTTATCAACTTTAAGTGTAATGTAGGATTGCCTATTCGATAAAAACATTGTGACTATATGAAGATCTATAATAATTATCACACACACAGACAAACACACACATACACTATATCCAAACATATGCCCATTTTTTAGATCTTTTAGTGCTTAACAACATTAGGAAAGTAGAGAAAATTCACCGAAACAGACATGCAAGTGTATAAATATCAGACACAAACTATGTACAAATTACAAGACAAGTATGAAAATCGAAACGTTGTTATATGCAGATCTGTAAAAACTCTGATACGCAGGCTCTATAACAGTGTATACCACAGTCATTTAGTTCTTATAGCACTTAACATCAGCAAAAGAAAAAAATGAATACATACCATCACTGTCCATTTATGCTTCATCGAATCAAAAACAATGATGTGTTGACTGGTACAGCTTTCTGAGTTACATTATTTCAACACACCCTCTCCACGAACGCTGAGTTTTCCATATTGATACAGAAGACTCTGCACTGAACAGGTGAAAGAAAAAGAGCAGCTGCAAAACTCTGATCTCTAATGTGGCATTAATTACAATAGTGAAAAAAGTACTAACGTCGGGTAACACCAACGATCCCTTCTCAATTTAACAATTTATTTACAAGCAGCAGTGAACTTCCTGTAGCCAGCAATTGCATACGTATCATGGTAATTGTCAAACAGAACACTTGGTATATTTAGAGATAAATAAACAGAAAATTAAGTATTATGGCCAGTATAGGAGTAGGTATATATTTTCTGCCAAAGTTCAAGATGGTTGAAGATTACCCCAATAACCAATAAAGTATACTGTCTACCCACAGAGTTATGATTACTTCATAGGTCATGTTCATAGTTCTTGCCTGTTAGAATCTCACTTACCACGACCTACTAACAACAATCACTGAATGGCTCTGAAACCTCATGAGCTACAGTTACAGCAAACCAGTGCACGAACACATTCTGCACGAGTTACAATACAGTATCTCTAGCACCTCAACATCCAAATGTTGCCATGGTCAGCCTAATCTCCTAAACTGACCTTTATTTCATTGAACACTTACAGCGTGTGCTTGGCCATAAAGTCAGGGACAAATTAAAAAAGCCTGTAGCCACTCTAAACCAAGTAACTCACACACCAATGGAACCATATTCTTCACGCTAAAATAGCTACACACACCAGTAGCACGCCAAAGAGCGTCAATGCTTACTTGCAGAGGAGTGGTGGTCACGCCCACTGGCAATGAGGGCATCCTTCAAACAAACAGAAATGTCCTATTCAGGATCAGCACACCCTTCCAAAAGGAGGCGATACAGGTACTGGAACAATAAAACAGCAGATACCCCCACACATTCTTACGTGCATATCCAATAAGAGGGGCTTCTTGGTTTTGGAGGGTTTTTGTGTTTGTTTTTTCGCCAGGGGTATGCTATTCTTCATGTAAAGAATTTTCATATTGCAATAATAGAATTTGCAATATCAATTGATACCAATTGTGTTATTATAGCATTCCATGAATGCTTCTATTTAAAACTCCATAGTTCAAGATAAAGGGCACACTTTGTCCTCGTTCTGTATACCCCGTCCATAATTGTAATTTGTATAACCAAATATGATTTTGTCATGAGACAAAGGTATTCTTCCCTGTCACCACGGATTGCATCTCTCTCCAATATAATATAAACAAAGCTGAACCAGCCACATCTTTGAAAGAGCACAGAAGATAAATTGCTACAGGTGCCTTAATTCGACAGTAAGCTGATCAAAACTTAGCGCTATTTAATTTTTTAATTTTTTTTATTGAAACATTTTAACATATATATTATTATGTCAAATCTGCATTTTCTTCAGATGAAAATGACGCGTACTGTGCACATTGACTTCCCTGACCAAAAAATGTAAGAAAAAGATACTTTCTAGTAGAATGGGGGTAAAACATTACCATAAAACTAAATGAGTGATACGCATGTACAGAATCGCCATAACAATTCGAAATGACATCAAATCTGGGAAAATTAATTATTGACCACCTGACAGCAAATTTATAGGTTTGAAATTGGTATTTTGCTAAGAAAGATAACGTTTGTCAACTCTGAGCATATTCCTTGTGAGGTGTAAGTGGATTCTGTTGCTCGGATGCAATGAAAATTACGTAATTGCTAAACCCTGTTGCCCCTATTATTCCCAACTGGATAGCCTGTGCAGGGCATAAATGTGAATTTGGAGAGGTTACTACTTCATATTTAAGATGTGAAAGGTAAAATTATCAATGTTTAATTTAAATATCCTTAAAGGTGATTTTTGCACAACCAATCTATATGTATTCCCACCTTGTCACTCCATCAATATTTCAGCCCTCATCATCAGCCGTGCTCGCACCTTCACTGAAAGTTTCTGGCATGTAATATGTCTGGAGTATCCATGTAATGACACCTGTGGACATGTTAAGCTTTTTCCTTATCCAAAATATAACATGAGAAAGCAATGAAATTCCTGTAGCTGAAATCATAATCCCTCATCTTGATAGTTCAAATGTTATAACTAGCAGGAGCAGTGCAGTGACAGGATAACATTTACAAGAACTTCCAACACCAGCAGTTATCATTGTATGGCCCACTGTACCAGGGTTGTTTGTGTTTTGTCCCATGCTGCGCATAAGGTGCCCCAGCTGACAATGTATTTACAAAACATGATAATGGATATGTGTGTTTCTCATTCAGATAGGCGACTGGTGCCAAAGGTTGCAAGTTCGAGTCCCGCTCATTCCGAACAATAACTATTATAATGTGATTTTATTTTTCGACAGCGTCAAGATTAAACATGATCCAAGTGAAACAGGGACTGAATTAACCACAGCTATCTGCAGGAGGTAACATGGGTTTCGACGGCTTTGCAGTGTAGAATGCTGTGTCTCGTGCGTTTTGCACCTTAGGCTCGGTGACGTGTGCAATGCAAACTTCTCATAAGTCAATAACTTTCGGCGGTAACAGGTTTTTCACCCAGAGGGCCGTAAACAATGCTCTTTATTTCGGCCATTCTTATATTCTCCACTGGTCTGTGCACCTGAGTCATGTAGGATTGTTTTGTCAATAACGGCAGATAGACTTTTGTGGAACTTCTCAGTGAAATTTTACCTGAAAGAACCAATTAAATATCACCAAGCAAAAATGTTGACATTTTCACTCCTTGGGAGGACTTCTAGTTATTTTTTTCTTTCTTTTGTACTGTGTCTTCCTTCCTTTGCATCTCTCTAGTGTCTGTTGCCTGATTCATTTAGTTCCTTTCTTCTTCATTTTACGCAGTACTTACGATTTGAATGAAACAGCAATACATAAAGTTTGTATGCACAATTAAAAGCCAATGTTATCACAGGGACTATGTGAATGACGTCGAGCCCCAAGCCAAGTGAAGTGCCAGTCATAGTAAGCTTAAACGTAATAAAGCTGTCTCGCCACGCATTTTGCTCGGTGCTCATCCACAACCACCTGGCCCTACAGGCTGACTCACATTGCTTAGGATCGTGTGAAGAACCTTGTAGTTTAATTCCCATTCAGGAAAAAAATTGTCCCGTGCATCTGCTTAACAACCCAATGTCCGCGCTAATTTAGCGCATTCTAGCAAAAATATAACACCAATTGCTACTTTCGATCAAGCCAAAGTGTTCAGATTCCAAATTGTACAAGGACAACATATTAGAAAGTGTTGAAAGGAATTGCTTTGGCTGAGCTCGTCACACGCATGGAAGATGCCAGAATGAGGGAGGATGTTGCTGCATTTTGTCAGTTATTTGACATGGTCAAATTTTTTGAAACTAGACAAAAAAATTGAATGCTTATGTTCCATGTAAAATTATTTCAGCTAGGTTCAAGAGAGGATTCTGCTGCACACTCCAAGTCTTAAAGCCAACTTAAAACCCAATAAGATACTGTTGGAATTTAGAGAAGACATTGGAGAATCCCTGAATAAAGCAATACATTGAAGATGATCCTGATACTGTTGCACCTCTTGATATGCCCGCCAAGTCACTACCTGTGGCCAGTAAAACTACAACAAAAGGCATACAGTCTACTTAAATAATTTCCTTACCGGTACAAAGAAAAGGCTGAAAAGCACCCTAAGCTCCATTTGTGAGCAGTTGTTTTGGAAATGGGACTCTTGATCTTGGACGTCATAAATTAGTACGTAAAGGCATTATTCTCCTCTCCATGCAAACCCTGCGGCACCTTGTTTTATGGTTCTTCTGCCTTGATCTCTACTATTATACACAATGGCTTCCTGTACGCATAAGGGAATTACTAACATAAGACAAGCGCCAAAAACTATATGATGAAATCCTACATAAGACTTTTGTTCTACAGATCTCCAAGCATGCTTTCACTCAGATTGCCCTTAATGAAAATCATGAACAGGAAAACGCTGAGATTAAAGTCGAGGCAGATGCAGCTGGCCTAATAGAATATCCACTTGCCCTGAAGCGCTGGATAGTAACAGGACCTGAAGAAGTTGTAAAAGAATTTGAGGCCAAGTTCTTATCAAAAGATGCTTCTCATGATGCATCATCATGATCATATCTATGGCATTCAGGCGTCTAAATACCAAATCACTCATTTTTTGTAGTTGACCAAATGGAAAATCCATTTGTAGAAGACAGCATGGATCTGATTGCGCTTGACACAAAGAATACCATACCTGAACGTGTCACAAAGGAAGTGAATAAAGGTAGAAAATTTGGACAGAAGCAGTATGATGATAATGTCAGTGAACGCTTGGAAAATGCATGCAGGCAATCACAGGTTCAATCATTAGAAACTTGTCCAACCAGCAGCTGCCAATCAGGGAATGAGATCAAAAGAACAGGCCTCAATAGAAAGTGACTGTGACCTGTTTGCACGATTGTAAGTCTACATTGGGAGCCAAACTCGAGATGGTATCATAGAACACCTTTTCATACATGAAACCAGTGCATGGCCACCTGCTCTATTGCACCTGGGAAAACGTCGTTCTTGCTAAACATCAGATTTGCTTACTTGGCACTAGAATGACACCACCACCCATGCACCAGCAGTTGATGTTAAAGTTTTTAATTGGGATGCAATGGCCTGTATGTTGCCACCAAAGAAATATCACACATTTGAAGACTACTTTTACAGGACATCTTTAATCACAAGCTCAGAGTGTCAAGAGGCTGGATGTTTAATGTGACAGGTATGTTCAACAGATAGGCTAGCAGCCAAGGCCTCAAACTCTTCGGCTACACCTCCCCACGGCAGAACAAGCCACAATTTTTGGGAAAGATTATTCAATTAGACACTAGAAGTTGATGGTTGTGGTCATTCATCTTGCGGGTAGGTAAGTTTTTATCGCTACAAATAAGAATCGGCCAGTGCAGATTATACAAAATCCAAATACTGATTTGAGGGGAATAACTGACCCAACAAATGTTCAGAAAACACCGAACATTGTTCAAACTAAAATAAATTATTCAGATAACCTGCTTGGCTTTTACCAGTTACATTCTTTGACTCATTGATGTAAAAACCATGAAAAAAGTTGGCAAATTCAAGCATATTATTTTTTTCTCTTTTTGACCTTTTGGAACACCTCTATGCAAGACCTGTCGTGATAACACTATTTAAATAAGCAATTTGTCCATGCACTGACTAGGCAAAGTGGGCCCAATATGAGCGTTGGAAAGGTGTATACTAAGTGATCGGAGGAGAGTTAAACAGGATGCAAGATAACTGAAAATGCTGCCAAACCTAAATAAAAACTCGGCTGTGTGACATAATTGTCTCTCCGTGCAACAATGGGACATATTGTCTATTGTGTCCGCTTCTACTCTGCAAAGATTTGTCTAAGGAGGTTGAAATTTTGCGTGACTATGTCCCATAATACAAACTTGGTTGTTATTGTAGATGTGCGACCTTGACCTATTTTATATACCACTTTTAAAAAAAGGCATTTGACTTAGAAGGTCCAAATTTTGTGCCATTAGTTTTAATATTTATTAAGACTTTCATTAGACCTTGCTTGTGATTGCAGATGTTTGACCTGGACCTATTGTTCAAGGTCAAAAGCACGTTCCTGAAGTTTCTGAAGCAATAAAACAAGAAAGACTTAACGACACGAGATACACCAAAACTATTTTTAAGGGTTGCTACAGGCAACGCAGAAGTCAATATGAATCCATAACACCATGGCGTCGAGGTTACTCAGAGCTCTAACAAATCAATACAGACAGGATCATTTGCATGTGGAAAGCTGGTCTTCCCAAGTCTGAGGTTGCCAGAACAACGTGGTCCACTTCAATAGTACAGAAATAGTGGGACCACTTTCAAAAAACAAAAGGCTGCAAGAAGGAAGCTGGATCTTGAAGACTTCGAGATGAAACAGACGACTATTGCGTGGTGCAGACACAGGCTCCTTTAGGTAGAGAGGATTTTTTCAGCAGTGGCACGAGAGCTGCAACATTTCGGTATCATGGCAAACAATCAACCAGCGACTGGTGTCAGATGCTTGAACTGGACCTATTCTTCAAGGTCAAAAGCACTTACTTGAAAATTCTGAAGGAATAAAGCAAGACTTAACGAGACGAGATACACCAAAACTATTTGCGACTTTAGTCACTTATATCTCCAAAAGTATTTTCTGTACTAAACCCAAACCATATATGTGTGTGTATGCAGTGATCAGAAGATGATGTATGCATTGTGATCCAAGTGTTCTCCCTTTTAGTGTTAGATAAGCATTGATTAGTATGTTGACAATGAACGATGTCAAAAACATCAAAATAAGTCTCTGTGTGCTTCACATAAATTGATAAAAGTTTGTGCATACTGTAGCTAACATATCTACGGAAAAAAGGTATGCTAAGTTTGTCTCTTTTTTGGATCCTGATTACTTTCAGGCCAGCACATAACCCTGAAGTTTGACATGTCACTTTTTTCTTGGATCTTTGACCTGTTCAATATCTTTGGTCCATAGAAAACAAAAAAAAAAAAAAAAAACAGAGTGAGCAATTTAAAATCACAGGATAATTTTGTAGTTAAGACCCTTTTCAAACGTAATCCTTGATGTTCCATTCCTCTTCTGTGTGCCCTCAAAATTTACCATAGTAAAATTCACTTTTTAAAATAAAGGATTCTCAGAAAGCAAAAAAAAAACAAAGCAGCAAACGTCAATTTACCCAACACATTATGATGTGTGCTTAAGCCGGGTCTGTGAATGAACAACAATTGTCAACAAACAGTGTGAGACCAAGTGCCAAGTATTTTGAGATAAAATATGATCGTGTGCAAACTTGTGTACATTTGATCATGTTCAGCCCACTTTGTTTTTAGCTAAGCTAAGTGACCTGTCAGCTGAGCTTTTGTGGGGGTCTGTCATCTGTCGTCCATCCACAATTCACATTTTTGACTTCTTCTCCAAAACCGTCAGCCAGACTCACTTCAAACTTGGTGGGGATATGCCTTCGGTAGGTCTATACCAAGTTTGTTCAAATGCTCACGCTCCATTAACTTTTTGGTTTTATATGATTTTTTAAATTTGGGGATGGGGAATCTTAAAAAACTTTCTCCAAACCCGCTCAGTCAATTGCTTTAAGATGGCCAAGGGACACTTCCATGGACTCCTAGTTCTGAATTTTTTCACGAAGTGTCGCTGATTTTTTTTTTCTTTTTTTTTTTTAATTTATTATTATTATTATTTATGATCCTTTGTGGGTTTTTTTTTTTTTTTTTTTTTTTTTTTTTTTGCTGTTTTTGACTTCTCCAGAACCGCCACTCAGATTAAGCTGAAACTTGGTGGATATGTTCCCTGTGAAGGGTAAAACAAATTTGTGCATAAGGTGGTACTGCTATATATTCCTGATGAACTGGGACCTTAATGTTGCACATGTTATGTTCTTCTATAAAGGTCAGACCTACTCAGAACATTGGTGACCTTGATCCTATCCCAAGTTCACAGAGCTGCAAGTGTGATGAATGTCGGGGTCAGCTGAGCATCAGCTGTTCACACAGCCCTCTTTTTGTTCCTCCATGCACATTTTGATTATTAACAAAGTGGCTGTAATTCACTTTGCTATCAAAATCAAATGTTACTTTTTGGCTGTGTGTGACTGTCTCACAATGTACTGTGTCATGTTTTAAAGGGTGCTCACCACCACGTTGGCGTTTTGCCAGCTAGGGTATCGTATATTGAATTTTGGATTTGTACCTGACGATGATAACTGCATCGGACACAACCGACTAGGCAGAGTAGAGTTAGGATAGCAAGTCTTGCTTTCAAAATATTTTAACGACCGTTTGCCCATGGAACTCAGAGAACTCACCCCTTAAATCTAGCGAAATATTACGACAATATCACCGAACAACTGCACCGAAAAATGCTGTGTTTTAGTTGACTTTAGTGCAAAATACCAGGCCAAATAATGACATGCATTGGCTAGCTTTCCTACCTTCTTTGAATTCGCTTCTGGTTGATCAGAACGAGGCCTTTTTATGGTAAAATGGATAGTCTGCTCTTCTGCCCAATTGCCCTGTATATTCAATCTTGTTCATCTTTGTTTGATAATGTGAAAAATAAATTAAGACTGCCATTATCATCATGATACTCACTATCAATGCTGAAGTTCTGCTGTCTTACCATGTTTGGCATCAATGCAATTCTGTGGGCTATCCTACGCTTGCTGGGAGAAAAAGTTGTATTTGGGGCAACTGCAACAGTTTCGCGCCGGTGATCACCATCTGGAGGAAAGTCGGCTTTTGGCTTGTGAAAGTTGCTCATTTAAAATGCCTTAAATCATCATTTGAAATTACTATATATATATATATATATATATATATATATATATATATATATATATATATATATATATATATATATATATATACTACTCAAAATTTTATAGGGGTCACTTTTTGCTACGAGAATGCCAGATTTATTTTTGATATAAAAATGTTATAACTATTGAATTATGTAAGATCCAAGTGTTGTCTGTGCATGTTGCTCTTTGATTGTCTGTGTGCATTGAAGGGTGACCCACAGTAACCTGTCCACGAAACCAGATGGCAATGAGCATTCCCCCAGTACATTGACGCCTCTTTGAACTGGTTAAGTACTGACTGCTGTGGCTTGAATTTGTTAACTCTTGTGGACAGAAACTTCAGTCAATGTGAATGGAAGTCTTAAGGCATGCATCACAGGCAAAATCATAGCATAGAGACCCTTTCAAGGGGTATTGGCATTTTGCAAGGTGGGCTATCACAGAGGAGGGTTGCTGAAGCCACAGGTATCAGTGAAAGTGTGATATCCCGTGCATGGATACGATTTCAACAGTAGGGGAGTGCAAAGAGGAGGCATGGGGGTGGACGTACAAAAAAGACAACTGCTGCACAGGATCGGTACATCGTCACTTCCTCTTGCAGAAATCGTACTGCAACTGCATCCTCACTGAATAGACAACTGCAAAATGCTAGTGGTGTCATTGTATCCACAGAAACTGTGAGGAATAGGCTTGTATGCAGCCGGACTTCGAGCTAGGAAAACTGCTGTCAGAGTTCCTCTGAAGAATACACACAAAATCCACAGGCTGGAATGTGCAAATGATCATGTTTAATGGACTCAAAACCACTTGAGTAATGTGTTGTTTACCGATGAGTGCAGATTCTGCTTGGACTTTAATGATGGGCATGTCAATGTGTGGAGAAGACATGGAGAGCGGTTCTTAGATGATAATGTGCTGGAACATGACCGTTATGGTGGAGGTTCTGTGATGGTCTGGGGCTGCATCAGCACTAAAGGGCGCACTGACCTGTACATCATACAGAATGGGATCCTTACAGCAGAGAGATGCAGAAATGAGATTTTGGATCCATATGTCAGACCTTATGCTGGGCCCTACCTTTGTGTTGATGGATGATAATGCAAGACCTCACAGGGCTAGGGTAGTCACGCAGTATCTCCAGGAACAAACAATAGAAAGAATGGATCGCTCATTGCACCATACATGGAGTCTTTCGGTGTTGACATGCAAAGACTGAGCTTGATGTGATTTTTATGCTGTGATATTGTGTTTCTGTGATAGCCACTTGTGGTACTCAACTTTATGTTGCTAAATATGTGCATTTCTTTTGTTATTAATAAAATGTTGATCAACCTAAAAAGTGACCCCTATCAAATTTTGAGTAGTATATAAATCGCCAGATATTATAAATTACACACTTGACCAAAACTTTATGGGAAGTAAGACCCCATCAATCAATAGGAACTTTAGCGTAGGAACAGCTGTGAGTAATGGTTTCATTCAAAAAATGCAAACAAAACACTTTGTATGACACATTTTCTTCGGACGACTTTAAAGTCAGTCAGTTAATTCGAAAAAAAAATCAAAGCATATTGTCCACACTCTTTCATTGTCTTCATTATAAAAACAAACAAAGACTGTTTGGTTTGACACTGATGAACAGTTCATAATCCATATTGGCCCGGGATATTGATTACACTCTCACGTCATCAGACCATGGTCATATTAAGCGCTACGCTACCAACACCAGGCAGTACTCGCCACATCGGTGATCTGACAAACTTGAGGCATAAGCGACCTTTTGCCTACGGCCATTACGTGGTGCACAGTTTGTAGGATTGACGGGTGCTATTGTTTTCTTGTATGAAAGGGAAACCAGAAAGACCCATGTGGTATTTTATATCAGAATTTTGTTGTCATTGTCTTATAATTATGTTTTGCGTTCCGAATTGAAATTTCACCAGTTGAAAGATACGATGTACATCTGTCAAAATCAGCAAAAATCATAAAATTGAATGTCCAAAAATTTTTGATGTATCTCGTGTTGTAAAGGTAGCAGCTTCAAATTGTGTGATTATGTATTAGTAATAGAGCTAGGCTGAGACTGTATTTAGTTTATGGATGGATGACCTCAATCAATTTTTCAAAGTCACATGGGCATTTCCTTGAAATAATTACCACGTGCAAAAAAAACTCCAGAAGGAGATAACGAGGTTAATATTTTGTGAAATAACAACTGGTAAGGGCCGTGGGACACATTTGATTTTCTTTTGGAAAATCAGGCTGAACTAGTTGTGGGTTAAGTAATACTGTCTCTAAGGCGTGCCGGTTGTTCATCGTGGTCCTGTAAAAAAGAAGCCACTAAAACAAGCAAAGAAACAATCAACTTTCCTATTGTTGCATCTCAAACTATGCAAACCCATAGCCCTATTCTGTGTTGCCACAGCCAGAATCATGGAAGCCCTTAAAATGGCTACCCTCTGCGTTCCCGTCCTTCAGTTGCCCACTCTGGCTTCTGTCCCCCTAAAATCCAACACGACACATCTCCTTTCCCAGCACTCCAGCAGGAAGCCCTTCCCTAAGTCTAGGCCTTTTCTACTTTCTGTCATTTCCCTCTACAGCCCCAGTAATCCATCCTAATCTATCACTTTTTGCTATATTTCGAACTTGTTATACGTTCCTACATGTCTTATTTTTACAGCCCAACCCTCAAACAGTCTTTGTCAGAAATCGTGGTGTTCTGAACACGATAAAGATGCAAATGATCTGCAGTTTTATCTACATGTTCCCTCCATATTTTGCTTCCGCTACTCAAGATTATGTACTCCAGCTCTTCCGGGGAATAGTAGTCTTAAACCCTTTCATCAGTCCCAACATTTTCCCTTCACTGGCTTTGCTAACGCTTGGCAAGCTTCGAATGTGCTCTTCTCTTCAACCCCTTTTTTCCACTCTTTCTCATCCTTTCCTGTACAGCCAACATTCACATATCATCTCCTGTCTCCTCCAAGTAGCCACAATAACTGAACTTTCCCTTTGCTTATCTATCCCGGACATTAGAGCAACGAAGCCCATATGTACTGCTTCTGCTGCCACACTTGGTGGGGCCCCTGGTATCCTTTTACTCATCTCTCTATGGGCCCTTTCTGACGATTTCAGATCTTTCTCACTCATTGTTTCTAACCCATATAGCATACCTGGGACTGCTACCATCTCCCAAAACACCCTCCCTATGAATGCACTATTGAAACTTTTTGCTGCTGTTAGTGTAATCATACGATGCTAGTCTGTGTAGATTTTGTAATTCTTCTTTCGTGTTACCCATGAGAGCAATGTCATCTGCAAAAAAGTGTCCTATCATCTCCTACCTTAACGTCTCTTCTACTGTCTGACAACTGTTCGCAAAACTCGCTAAGATATAATGCAAACAAAAATAGGGGATAAAACACAGCCTTTTTTAACCCAACACACAGCTCCGCTCCTTCCCCTTTGATCTCCCTTAGACTCACTATACATTTTACATTAAGGCTCTCTACACTTCTAAAATCCTGGCCCCAAAAGTTTTAAAAGTAGGCAGATGTTTCTGTTTCTGCGGCTCAAATGAAAGGTCATTACAAAATGTTACACGTTAGCTTCCTAATGGTCACTATTATTGTGCGTTTAACTTTTTCACTGCATATGCCATGGCAAACCCAATTGACTGCTGAGATTCTATGAATTTTGATAAAACAAAACACCACTTATATTCTATATCCCCAAAGTAGAAATAATAATTAAGAAGGAAGTGAAGCAAAGCACAAACACCACATAAGCATTGCTTTGCGATAATCATTTTCACAGTTACAAACTTGGGTGAACTTGCAGGAATTAAAAAAAAAATAATAATACAATTTCTTTAAATTTACACTAAAAATTTGACTGAATTGCTTACCGTGGCCTGCCGACAATTTGCCTGCAGTCGCTCCAACACTAGAAGAGTTAGGGCACAAATTATAAGAGTATAATAGGGAGCCTTATTAATCCACAGCAGGAGTCACAATTATAAATGCCTTAAACTTACGGGACGCGTATCAGAGCTAGGTTGGTGGATTGATACATGCACGTCCCAGTGAGAACCAAAACGTTCTATGTATCAGTATAAAATATTCTTAGTTAGCACGATTGTTTTACTTATATATACATTTTATATGTTAAAATTGAATAATTCATATACATTTACATTTATGAATATACTAAATGTATATGGCTGTGAGCATCACTATGGAATGAAGTTTTTATAAATCCACCACCGACAAACTTCTTAGTTTTATTACACACGGAATTACCGCAAACCTGCTTGGAAAACTGTTGATATCATACGGTTTCCAATTCAGCTCCAGTGTAATGCAAACTATTTTAGAATGGAATTACCGCCATATACAGTGTTTATATCAAAGAACTATATGTTGGAATGCAGGACTGTCCACACTGGGGCCAATGCAGACATAAGTGGACATTAGAATAGCCACATTTGGGTCATATGCTGGATACCCATGACAGAGAAATCTATAATTGATGAAAATTGGCATGTTGAATGACCATACCATTAGAAAAAAGATCGGATAAGTTCACTGACCTTGAGATGACCTAGAAGGTCAATTGACTGATTTGATAGTTCGTTTGGTGGACTTTGTTGTCTTTTTGACCCACTTATAACAAGTAATCACAAAAGCAAGAAAAAAGGTGGGGGGGGGAACAAGATGTGTGAAATGTTGTGTAGAATATTAAAAAATTCGAAAATAGCCCCGTAGTGAACAAAATGATACAAGGTGTATTTTGGAAAAGTTAATTCGATTTACACGTAACAGGCATACCTCTGTATATGACAGGGGAATATAAAGAGTACGCTAATTTAGTACATAATTTTTAGGAAAAGTCGTCCAGAAGTCATGTTTTAAACAAACTACGTCCCTTTGAAATTTTAGCTTATAAACCAATTTCTGTCGGGTATCGTAGATGAAGAAATCAAACACGAGGCTCTGATTTCAAATTGACATTGTTTCACTAATATAAACCAAATTCACGTGAACTTTTTTTTTTTTAATCACCTACTCTTTTAGCTGAACCGAATAAATGAAAAAATTTAATGACGCAATGCAAAACCTTTCAGTAATTGGGAAGTGTACCATTTCTACCCAGAATATTTTAGATCAGCTAGTGCTTGGTTATTTGTCAAATAATTGTTTCATAATATTCCTCAGACGTCAATGTGTTCATAAAATTGCCATTTCGATCATATGCATCAATATCTGGGTTAAAATTGACATCGAAATTTGTTTATAGCTACACTGTGGTGTTCAACGTTATTTCAAGGTTAAATGAAAGTCAAGTTTTATACAGCTATGGCATACCTCGCTATCTGCCAAATTTCATTTATGCGGATTCGCCTGTAACTTCAGTAGATAATGCCAAATGCATTGTTCAATTAAATGAAATGGTCATTTGGTCCCATGGTAGTCAATTATATACGACCACAGAAGTTGGTAAACATATCAACACCTCAGTCACAAAAGATGCACTTTGTTTTTTTTTTATAAAAGACCCTACTTCCCTTATAAACGACTGCTAGATCATTCGCTGTTTTATGATTTGTGGCATTTTTCACATACATTCTGGTGTATTGTGTTTGGAAAGATATAATTATCTCTTCATGAATGATAACAGACTGGATTTTACTATTAAATGGTCACAAAACGTTCACTATGGCTTTCGGAGAAAGTACAGGCATGGCATACTAAGCCTAGTATTTATTAAGTTAAAAATGTTCTTTAAGTAGACGGCATCTTTACATATCTTGTATCTGACAAGGATATCTGATAAATCTCTAGAAATCTTTCCAAGTAGACTGTAAGATATCAGAGATAATCCTGTTTAAATGAAAATTTATAAGTTTTTAACGCCTTAAGATAATTTACTGAGGCATGTTTTAGTTCTCCCTGATATTCAAATTTTATTTATTTTTTTAAATCGCGAGAATTAAACCTTGGCCTATATGTTAAAGTATGGTCCAAAATAAAAAGGTCCAAGATGGGTCTGCGATCTATTTAAATCAACAAAAGATTTTAGAACTGAGACAAATTTCATGCTTCAATCCCAATTGCACATTCTCCCTCACACTGCAAGAGGAGCAGCTGGACTGTATATATTAATGCCATATGTATAAATATGCAAAACAAACCAGGCACATTAAACCTGTGTTGTATGAAAGGTCCTAACGTCATAATGTAACAGTAAGACATGGTATCGGTTTCTATGCAAAGTTACATATGAATCACAGTCCGCTTGAAGCAAGTAATAAGACCCTAACGTTCATAATGACAAGCGTGAGAAAACAAATAACAAGATCCCTGCCTAGACCTTCATCAAATAGGTCATGTAGCCAAACATGTTGGAACCAAGCGATTGATAGGTCAGCTTCTCTCACGAACCTGTTTAAAATCACTTTATATTGATGCAAAGCTGATTTTCCTCTGGTCTATCATTTTTGCAATAAATAGCCTCTAAACTGTTCAATCTATTTCTGACCTTCACTAAAATTATGAAAAAAAAACTCTAGATAATATTTAAGGCATCATGCCCTATGATCTGTTATTATGTGTTGTGTCTCACGCGTTATTCATAAACCTGTAGGTGGGGGAAGCTCATTTAAACATGAACAAAAAGCACTAAAATAAGAACTTATTCAATTATGGATTCCAACATCGGCCGCCGTATGTATTCAAGATGAAATTTGGCTGTAAAAATGAACTCTGGAGTCAGCAATTCCGAAACAATATGGGAATACCAATCTGAATATCATATTTTCATATTAAAAATTACATTTGTGTCAAGACCAGGGCAAGAAAATTTTGTTGGGAACGTGTCATGATTCACTTACAATTTGAAATGGCAGCACTGTGTTGCACTGTGAGGAAATGATTCTTTTTTCAGTAAGATTTTTGTCGGTAAACATGTGGGCATATGTTGTGATAAACTGCACATTATTGTGCGGTATGCTCATGATGTTTTGGATATAATAGTTTACTTTCAGAAGAAACAATGGACAAAGGTATGCAAGTATTGTCCTTAGCCCAGGCGAACACTGATGCCATCATGTCGACACCTTTAATGATATACCAACTATGCATGACCAAGTATTGCATTCATACACTCACTGCACGGTATGAGTTTCTCCTCTCGATTCAACAGTTAATTCGGTGTTTTTATCACCATATTATTGATTTTCATGACACCGTCAAGCAACAAAACTCTGATAACACGTCATGTGAATCATGTGAGGAAATGATTCAGACCTCCACAAAAGAAACGACACACCCATTCCTGATGGGAATTGCAAAGTCTCCGGTTGGCAAAAAACGGATACACTTCTTAGGTTGTACGGACGTGAAAAATTATGTGTTTAAAATTCGAACACACTCACAGACACAAATCAACTTGACCCTTACCTATTTTGATACAGTATACAAAGACTATCTAAGCAATACAATTTATGTGAAGGATGGGTGTTTCCTTGAAAGTGCCACATTATTCCGAGATCTATATCTCCACAATCCCCTTATAATATTTTCCTCATCAAATGAAATGTGCCTAACCTTTGCCTTTCTTGGCAAACACCTAGCTCCTGAATATAACTGCAACTTCTTTTATCAGGTTCTGTACGAAAGGCATTCTAATGAGAAACAAACTAAGATAAACAGGAAGAGTCTAGGGAAAGTGGTAATTAATCATATATTTTCATTATGCATGAGGAGGTCACTGTTCTCAGCACATATGCTTGTAGATGCTATCTGCTATGGACAAAGATGTTCATCGGTACAAAATATATGTCATGTTTCACAGTCAAGGACTGCGAAGTTTCTGGCACAGAAAACAGGTGGAGAACTGTTTATAAATGCAGCTAAGGTTTCTTTCACCTGTGGAAAAGTATTGCATGAAACAGGAAGCAATAACATACATGCAGGGTATTTTGATCAGATGCTGCTATGGTTTTTTGCTGGGGTAGAAGGATTTAGAATTCGACTTCTATTCACTGAATTTGATCTTATATATAGTGGAGTTGATTGTAAACTTGTTTATGTTGAAGTCATAGATGCATTTGATGCTTATCAGAGTAGCTACAGCCATCATTATTGTTGGAAGATATTTGGATTAGATATTATAACATATGGCCACAAGGTACTCGTAAAATTTAATAACAATATGGTATCAGGAATCAGTAAATATGGGTCATTTGCTTTTTTGTATTTTATAGATATTCACAGACATAAAATTGTGCAATCACGTTTTATGCTCCATCTCATAGAGAAAAGCAGCTTGCATGCATTTGTAATGCCTGGCAAACTTAGGTATATTTCACATGTTTGGATATATACCGGTTTCAAAGGGTATGTGCTAAACTGTGAGGAGAATACCCAGCTCCGTTTATTTTGTCCAGTAACATTCAGTTTCTATGTCGGATATCAACACAAGTCAAATACGATAAAAGAAAAATATGTGAGAAAGAACACCACATCACTATCAAAATCGATGTTCAAAATCCCTGGTCACATACTCATTGTCTATCAGTGTTGCTCGTCTTTACATGACTGGGTACTTTTTTGGCTGCTGATTCAAGGTGCACCATTCGCTTACCAAATGCCAAAGACTAACATAATTGTAGGTAAAACCAAAAAGATAATGTTTAAGATTTCTTTGCACTGCGTTTATCGATCTCCTCAGTATGAAAAAACCAGGATACACGTATACATTTTTACCTGCCCAGCTTCACAAAGGATAAATATATCATTAACTGAGATGTTTTGGAGTGGGCCTAATTATGGCTTATGTCAACATGGGGGACTTCTCATTTACAATGAAAACCAAAAGAGTGATAACATTATTGGTCCATATTGTAATTTATCCCGCCATTGGCCTAATATGGACCATATGACGCCAAAGCAGATAGTAATGTCACAGCATCACGCTTTAGTCATGTTTTACATATATATACAGCAAGCAACAGCTATATTTTCAATTGAGGCCACTTGTACCCTTTGCTATGGAATTTTACGTTACTGCAATACAAATATTTGGATGTACGCACGCAGTGTAATTAAAGTTGCACGAGTCACCTATACCCGGATAGGGAAAGCATCGCTAGAAGTTATCAACAAAGCATGCACTTTTTTATTTGAATCCTTCCCCATTAAGTACTGTATAAATCATTGTATTTTAGATATATCATCACCTAGCATATTTGTAGGAAAAGTGTCTACAAATTCTAAAACATTTGGTTCCCATATAATGTTCACTCATCCTCCCTGAATATCATATTTACATGTCAACTGGAAAAATGTCCATGGAAAACCTGCTATCACATACGGTAAAAAGATGGTTGTTAATCTAACATACAACCATGTATGTGGAGTGCATGCTTTTTATTTGGGTGTGTCTATATTGCTAGTTAATATTACCTGTGATATCGCTTTCATCTCTTTGCGCAACCCGTACCTTAAGTTACCTTTAGATTTCTTACATTGCCGAACAATATTTTTTCCCGAACAAGATCATACTTATAATCTTTGCCTGAGTGGAAGACAAATGGATATGGAAAATCCAGGTATTAATCCTCGTATGCCCATAACAATGGAGATTTTGGGCAAAGTAGGATGTAAAAAAAACTGATCATTAACTTGCAAAGTTTTTTAGTTGCCTCTTTAGATGATAAATGTCCAAAGTCATTCCATTCGCCTTTCAAAAGTGACATGGTGTCAACGGGCAGTTACATTAGTTGGAAATGGACTGTTTGTGACGGGAAATTTTAATGGGCGTTTGAAGCATTTCCAGCATACTCGGTTGGTAGACACAGTCTGCCTATTAAATTCTTCCATCACACATTTATTTGCATCATTACCCAGCAGAGATCTTCTCCC
This sequence comes from Hermodice carunculata, assembly GCA_964020975.1. NCBI lineage: Eukaryota > Metazoa > Annelida > Polychaeta > Eunicida > Amphinomidae > Hermodice > Hermodice carunculata. Next base: position 47,791,747 of record OZ026618.1, on the reverse strand, counting down.
TGCACCATTGCATTGATGTTTTGGATTCATGTACCAGCTCATTCTACTAGAATTGAAGAGCTTGACTCACTGCTTCTCCTCAACCCTGAGCCACTACCACATAAATTTTATAAATTGAACAAAATTAAAACCTATAGCTGGATTTCTGCTGAAACAGTTTGCAATAAAGGTTTAGGTCACTTAATTGTCCTGGAAACAGAGTGGGAGCTACGAGCTCTTCAGTACGGAACATTGATGATCAGTGGACTGTCTCCCCACAAGGTCTTTACTGCCATTTTGTGGGCATCCATGATATACGTGGGGATTATGCAACCACTGGTACATTGCAGTTTTTAGTTTGTGTCAGTGACGAGCAATGGTTGGATAACATTGCTTTTATAAAATCTACCTTGCAAAACGCGAGACAATAATAATAATCTTGTGGCACTCCCCTTCTTTCCCGTGGTCTTCTATCATATCTCATACGGGAGCCCCCCCCCCAAAAATAAAAAAATAAAAATAAAAAACTAAAAAATAAAAAAAATAAAAGACACTTTCTTCTGACCCTACAGCCACTTCTATGGCTAAGGCATTTAATAATAATGTTGCCCCTTCATTTGTAATAAAACATTGTTTTTCAATATAAATTAACAGCTAAAGTTCAGTATAGTGAATAAAGGCCTTTACATTTGGTAACATGGAATTCGCACTTTATATTCCTCTGTACTTTTTACGACGATTCATCTTTTGCAACATACAATATTGGCTTAAATTCAAAACCAAATATTTAATAACATACTTGATAACCAACAGATACAGCCTCGGGGGATAACTGCTGTGTAAAAGAGATAGTGGTGATATCAATATGTTCCACCATTTTGCAGTATATGTGAAACTATAACATCAAAAATAAAATCCTTTCCTATAATATATTGGTCCGTATGTAGAAAACTAAAAGACTATTAATCGATTTTTTAATCTGATGCTTACCGCGAGAAAGTGATTTCTGCATTTTTGCATGCCAATGTCTTCTGCGGAAACCCTTTTAAATCAATCAGCTCTATGTTTTGGTTTTAATGTCACCATTGCATAAGTCCTTGTATATTTAAAGAAAATCCGAAAAGTAGAAATCGAAAAATAGCCATTGCAAGCTGCATTCCCCACTGTCGATTGCATTTAAAGAAATCGGAGTTCATTGAATTTATTAGGCCTTTGGTTGATGTAAATCTGTGACAGTATTCTTGGGCTTGACTTTGCAAGATTATTTCTGGCCGAGTGGCGATATATTGTAATGCTTGTTAATAATGCAGTCTGTTATGCTTGTCTGTTATCATTTGCAGAATGCTATGATTTTTTTATCATTTTTATGCACACTAGTAACAGTAAAAAGTCATATTAAACATGGTTTCTGCCATCACTGTGTCAACTTTAGTAGAAAACAAAAATTCAAATGGTTTGTGGTTTCACCAATTCTGACCCTACAATGATATACGCCATGCGTTGATGACCTGGTGGTCAACACTGCCTGTTCCAGATACAAACTATCCTTCAGATTGATTTGCCTCCTGCAATTTTTTTAGTTTCTTTAGGCATTCCTTCATGATAGCATACTTGTTGGTAGTGCTACTACCAACAAGTACTCTTATAGCAAACGTAAAGAAATATTATACTTAAGCTTCGATTCTCCAGTTATCATATTAACTTAACATAGCAATATACTTTTTCTATGTCATATATGCAATTAAGGAAAACTTACGTTGTGAGCAATTTACCATTTATGTGGTAAGCCTAACTAGACATGTAAATAGTGGAAGAACACAAGGCCAAACAATATCAAACCATTCAAAGAAACTTAAGACTTTGCTTTTATAAATGTATGTTATAACATTCTAAACGACACATTCGGTGTCACCGAATGGTAGGAGAAATGGCTGTTAAGACCTTAACATGCGCCTCTTTAGTGATGTGAAATACAAAATATCACCAGTGAACCCACCAACACGTGTCATATGCAAGGCATAAAAGAGCCAGTTTTGTTCAGTGTGCCAAATAGTACAGAAAAACCTGATCCATATTCATTAATTCCAAACCCAACAATGACAGCAAAGAGATTCCAGACTTGCCAAAGCATCAATATTTCTTTCCAAAACCAATGTGAAGAAACTAACTTCTCTCCTGACTTGAGACAGGCAGTCACCCATAAAAGGCAACTGGTGGTTTTAAATCGATCCTCTCAACCTTAGAAATATTCATCATTAACTGCAGACACTAGTTCATTTCCAAAATGTATAGGCCTAACCACCAAAAACACAAATTTCATTACTTCTGCCAAAAATAAAAAGAGACCTGTTAGACCTATCACCTTTTAGTTCTTCCGACTTGTCAGTCACCTAAGTTTACAGCAAAAGAGGAAAGTAGGCCTACATCGTTTTTGTGATATTTATGAATCTGGAACATTACAAACACACTCTACCTCCACTATAACTATGAGTCGGAGAACAAAGCCCACAGCACAACATAGCCAATGAAGTAATTTTCAAATAGTACAAGTGATCCTTAGATATAGGGTCACATAGTGCTCACAACTCATGGCAAACTGTTGTCCTGATAGTCTTCAAGTCTTACGACCCCATAGGAGATAAATCTTTAAGTCAGAAATGGAAGAGGAATGCGAATATAATATTATAATGTAGCCAGAACAAAATAAATTTAATAAGTTGACATTTACTCCTGCATTTAAACTTTGAAATTTCTAATTTAAATTTTAACATAACATTATATGCATTTATAAACAGCTACATACCTCAAGCGACTTACAGCTTGAGCAAACACCCAGAAAACTTGATACTTGCTTAATGCACTGAATGGAGCCAGAAAAGACTCCCAAAACTTAAGTAAGGTTGACATCCGTATTGTTCCATTAGGAAAAAGATGTTCAATAAAGACGTATTTAAAGGATACTACAACTGTTACTCTTACATTTTACTCTCCATAATACGAGTAAAAAGCATTATTAATGCTCATAGCATAACTTATGCCACCAAGCATGAAGGAGCATGCATGAACACGTTGCAAAGCCTAATTGAGGTTTAGCACAGCAAGCCTATTGGTACAGTTAGAGTTGACGTTAAAAGCTTTGCAAACTAAGTGTTTTCCTTCAGAGCAGGACAGAAAGTGTACGATTGACAATACAGTGAGGTTCCAGACTCAATGATCAAATATTTAGATCCATACTGACTATGTTATATGCTCGTGAAATCCCCCACATCGTCCATGATCTAGGTCTCAGAAATGTACTCATATGCCCGCCAACCCGTGTAGTGCAAAAGGTTTGCCAATTTCCTTTCTGGATCAGAACATAACTTACCGACATTAACATCTAAGATTCTCATAGTGGAATAGTATTTCAAAGGATTACCTGCAAGAACCTCAAGTTAGACTTAATGAAGACTGAACACTTTACCAGATCTTGTGACTCAGAGGCCTGCGTACATTCTAAACCTTTTTTGATATGAGGCTTGGTTTTACTGAAGGCATCCCCGTCATTGGCCTTGACTTTCAAATAATACTTCTCATGGTTAATTTCCTTGCATACATCAACTGAGACTACATTATCGACTTCCTCATTTGCACACTTTTACCAGATGGTTACCTCACTGACTGCGCGAGGAATGCTGCACTTATTAACAATGGCTCGGTGCTAATATTCATCATACGTATCATTTTCTCGCAAGATGAGTCTAGTTGGCATTCACAGCCGCGTTCTTTTTTACTCATTTTTGCCAACCACAAGTGAGATCTCAATTACGTTTTCGTGGGCATTTATGGTGCAGAAGTTTATCTTCCTCATTTTTTCCAGAGTCTTGAAGATTTACCTGGGTGCATGTGGTATACATTTTATAAACTTAAATGACTTATAGGAGAGGTAACAATCAATTATAATCTGTGTATTCAGCTAAATATACAGTATATTAGACAAAACTGTTGAAGGTGTCAAAAAGGTGGTTACGTTTTAAGATGAAGTAACACAATATAAGTTTGTAGGTCATACACATAGATTTAAGTCCTTCCATATGCCTTTATAAGCTTACAAATGAAATATTAAATTTCAAGCTCCTCTTTGTGAATTTAAGATAGAATGTGTGAAATGTGTTTCGTTGATGGATCAACCTGCAATGATTTGGTACCATATTTCACATTAATTAGACAGTAGCTTGTGCACTGGGTTTTTTTTTTTTTTTTTTTTTTTTTTTTTTTTGTTGTTTTTTTGGGGGGGTGGTTTGTTTGTTTTTGTTTCGTTTTTTGTGCTTTTTTTGTTTTTGTTTTTTCTAACTTGGATGTTAATAATCTCTCATTGTGTCAACAATCAATATTTTTTTCCAATGCAGTAATGCAATTATATTGTACAGGATCGTTGCTCGTTTTGAAATTACCGAATGTTGCGTGACTTAGTACACAGATATTTGATGAACTATTTACACTTAGAAAATGGGCAACTTTAGGGTTTTGGGCGCAACTTCAGAAAAATATTCCAGTTGCCCATGGGCAACTTGTAAAAAAAGAAGTCAATTTTCACCCATGATTACCCTCATCAAAATAGGCAGGTGGTTGTGATGCCATTATCAATTCAATTAGAGTGGCCATGCAGCTCTCATCCAGTGGAGTGACATCCATGTTTTAAATATCTTTGTGAGCAAGCAGTGGTGTGGTAAAATCCCCGCACCTCTATCAGAGGCAGCAGTGACCCCATTATTTAGTGACTGGTAGTGTGGCCATGTAGCCATCATCCGGTACATTGACACCAGCCCGCGCAAAATATACGCTACTGTGACATTGCAACCTTCACCTGATGGCTTGTAGTAGTGGGGTCATCTGGACACTAGGATGGTAGTTGGCTTTGTAATCCCTCACCTACAAGCCTATCCAAATCAAGTGGGAGCCACTGAATCGATATGACATTCACGCGATGGGAGTCTCTCGCATTTGGTCTGGGAAATGGGACAATAATGTGTGGGCCATCCCAAAAGTAGACCCACCACTGGCTGCATTTCTTACCACACTATTGCCTTTGTAACTGCCTTATGCGTTTTTTTTTCCAAGCGGGTTTTTGATGCGGGGAAGAACAAAATAATTATTAGTTATAAATCCATATAAAGGAGGAGCACGCAAGACCACCCCCATTGTAGAAATATGTCCAAACAAGTTAATTTTGCAGGGAATATTTTGTAAATACTTGTAAATAGGAAATTATCGTGTGGGTACCAACCTCCACTGGCCATACATATCTCACTTCAAAGACTGGTTATGTATAAAGTGAGTGCGTAAAGTGATAATTTATATAATAGGATCAGGTATTGTTTACAACTCACATGTGTCGATTTCATGCGCGTTAAGTCTTCCTGCTGCATACAACTCTTAAAGTATTTACGAAAAGAGCGATACAGATGCAGAACTATGATAAAACAGAATGGAATGGCACATTTTTCCTTTACAGTTTAACACCCCATGCTTGACGTCCTATACTGGTAGGTAGCGCAAACAACTTACAACATGAGTCAAAGCCAGGGAAACTGGTTACATGATAAATAAGGCGAATAAAGCAACAGACCCCTTACAAAACTCACATTGGGCTTCATTTTGCTTGGTCGTTTTGGTTTCTTTCCCGGAACAGTGCATAATTGTTTATGAAATACCTTTCCTAGGCTAAGTTTGATTTTGATTTTTTTTCTAATTCTACGTATATGTATCGTATACTAGTTCATATAATTTGCCAAAGTCTTGCCATAATTAGGTAGACGTGCTGTATGTATTTATGTATTTGCTAATATTTCACGCATTTGTGCTTTAAATTCCACTTTGTTGTATTTACCATATACAGAGTAAAGGCAGAGTGAAGGCAAGCAGGCGCCATCACATGAAAAGGTATGTCGAGAAATTAAGATTACAAAACATTTTTGAAGATTTTCTGCTGATGACCCATTGATAGAATTTTTGGCAGTTGAAGCCTACAATTTTCTAAATTCTAAATCAAACGTGAAAATTTGCTTATTAATTCATAGGTTTAGATTTAGTGACTCTATGGGGCGAGACAGATTGGATTGTGACTTGGGGGTTGAGAATTACAGGGAAGATGTAGCACTGTTGATGTTGTGTGTAAAATTTAGGTGAAATACGTTTTTAAACGATAAAAAACAGGTTTACAATTTTTAACACACATGTATCTATAACGTGCTTTATTCGTTATTCTTTCATTTTACTGTCCAATATTTGAAACACAAATGGAGGGCTGACGCTCATAGCACAAATTTTATCATCCTTGGCCATATTTACAAAGACTTAATCCTATATTATATCCTGTTTCACAATTAAACCTAGGATAAAGTCCTCGATGAGTTATAATGGTAGTCACCAAAAATATTTATATACTTTAAGCCGGATAATCAATGATCATAAGTATTAAATTTAATCCTGAAATTGGGCAAAATAGTTTTTAAACAGATAGATTAAATATTGCGTACATATGTCTGCTAGCACGGGGTGAGTTTGATCAAGGTCAGCAGGCTAGGCCTATTGCCAGGCATCAAGTCTACCATGATAGACAAAATTCAGGGGATTATATAAATGATACAGAACTGAAGGCGAGACACCGCCTAGGGCGAGACACAGTAATTTACCTGTGTCAGCCGTTGATCGATGCTCTCTCCTCGGACACTGAGAGAAGCAAAGGTATACCAACTTCTTTTCCGATTCAGCATTACGATACTTTGCCACTGGGTCATTTAATTCGTTGTAGGAGACACAACCCAACTATGCCAGCTCACGATTTCGAGAATACAGAAGAGGTTATCCAATGCCCTTGTTGCGTTGGCACCAAGGAAGATGTGGTATCCAGAATCCAGCAATCTGCAAGATATTCAGGCTGACTTTTTTACATTGCCAGTGATGTTGTGAAAAGAAAGAAAAATGCCAAAGGGTTGATCTTCCCCTTTGACTTCATGTGATTGCTCGTCACTTTGTAGCCTGTAGGCATACGTCTTGTTGCATGTCAGCCACCATTGATCGTAACCTTGACCTTTTGCGAACTGCGACGCATAAGCTCTTTCCTCTTCACACAATGTGTGCCTGTGTTTCCCTATAAGTTGTCAGTGTTTCACCAAGAGGGCACCACTGTACAGTGGAACTACCTCTTCGCCTATTCACCCTTGCCGCATTATTTCTATTCTCATTGCAGTGGAACGGCCAATGTAGCTTATTCGGGTTTATGAATTTCTTTGGCTTCTTACTTTCCGAGGTAAAACTCGTAAAATGTGAATTTAATTTTGCTTTTAAGGAAAAAGAAGTAAATTTTCCTCTCTCTCTCTCTCTCTCTCTCTCTCTCCCCCCCCCCCCCCAAGAATAAACCTAACTTTGGTATCGTACAATAATTCTATTTATTCTGCTCTTGCAATGGTTCGAAAACATAATAGGATATTGTGGAATACGAAATGATGCAAATTCTTTTCTGTCTGATTTTTTTTCGTAGCTATATTTATATGAACACAAGCGAGTTTTCCTAAGTCCCTTAAAGTATAAACTTGTTCACCTGAAATAATGACTCGATGTTTAATTGCAATACGGTATTTTGTCAAAACAAATGGCAATTAATCTTGTTACTTATTATTACAAGTTTAACTTTACAACTGTTTCTGCACATGGACACCGTCACTGTACAACTCAGGGGAGAAATGTTGCACACTTAAGTTCAGTTGCTTTGTTAAATTCCAACTGTAACCAGACGTCACCCAAGATACTTCATGTTGCGGGAAGCAGAAATGGCCACTGCCAGCATTTATAACCGTACAACTTTTTACTACAGTATCACTAAATAAAATGAAACACACACACAAACTATATTTAGATTCCTGTTTAATTATATATATATATATATATATATATATATATATATATATATATATATATATATATATATATATATATATATATATATATATATATATATATATATATATACATATATATATCATATCAGTGCTGTAGCCCTTAATTTAAGGTTGGTTAGGGCAAATTCAGATATTTGGGATCCTAATTCGAATTTCTGTTCATAAACATAGTTTTAGTGATACTTCTGACCTAAATGTTGGTCTGACCAACTAAACCAATCAGACCCGTAGGATACGGCCGTGTATATATATATATATATATATATATATATATATATATATATATATATATATATATATATATATATATATATATATATATATATATATATATATTGAAAGTTTTGTGTTTCTCATTTGTACTTGTTGTCTATGTAATTTGTTGAAACACAATGATACATGTTAGTGACACGTTTAATAATACTGGCCAATTATCATTCTAGCATTGAGGAGTAAACGAGTATACAATATTAGACTGGTCGTGATATACACATGCTGTTTATTAAAAGTTTAGGTGGTGATGGTGAAGTGTCATTCTGAGAATCACGAAAGACTAGCATTGCTTATATTGAATTCATCCCAAATGTAAATCATGCCCTTTCATATTAATGTTTCCAACTTAATTTAATGACGTTCACCAACAATAAAACCTAGAATATGCAAACACGCCCTAGGTAGCACAGGAAGCTGGAATTGAAGTTAATCCAACAGAGTCAGTAATTTTTACATGATGAGCATGCATGCCACTCTTGTTCCTACCTTGGGGTAAATAGATTGACACAGGCATCACTGTGAATAAAAATTTCCTTTTTCCTGAACAGATGATATCTGATGCTGACTACAATATAACAAGTGCTGCACGTGTCCAGACTCGACCCACAACTGGAAAATTATCCGTGACAGCAGGGCTAGAATGATACTTGAACAATAATTGAAATAAATGATTTTTTTTTTGCTTCAAAGTTTAATTTTTATACCATCTCTCTATGAAGAAACATAGCGGACTAGTTTCAAGAGGTCATGTTATTTACATTAAAGACAACAGCCCCCCCCCCCCCGCATCGTTTTAAAAGCATGGAAGTGACCATTTACAGTCACTGATGTCAGAGAATTTTCTAAAATTTCGCATAAAAATCTTGAAATACTGGTGTCATCTCTCTTTTAACTGTTAACTTTGCAACATACAATTGCTAATTAAGTAAATTGTACCACATGTCCTCTTGTTCCTGTTTAGAGACTTCACCCTTTGTCTGAGGTGGTTCAAGGAGAGCTTCTTCTTCCTAAACCTCAGGGCCTGTATACATAAAGGAGGTATAACTTACCCATGCTATAACTTAAAACAATTTCAGTTACCCGTCTGCTTATCTGTCCGTCCTTGTGGAGGGGCTATTTTGTGCCATATTTCCTATACCCTTGGGCTCACGCTAAATTAATTTTGCATGTAGGCGCTTCCTTGAATGGCAGAGTGTCACGCCAAAATTAGGTCACTGTGACATATTTCCCGACCTTTAACCCCACAAGAAATTTCGGCTTGTGCAAGCCATATTTCTTAGCTACACTTACAGGACATCTGACACACAACTTAACAACCAAATTGCATTAAGCCGGACAGAGTAACAAAGTAGCCGGCAAATTTTAATAAAAGAAATGATTGAATATCCGAGTAAATGTATTTTTAACAAAATCTTGCCATAAAACCTTCATCTTGCATATGAAAAGTAACTTCCATTATTCTTATTGCGCATACAAAATACAAAAAAGCAGTTTACTTGTCTGAATAATGATAAACCTCACCTCTTTCGAGCACAACTTTTAGTGCATGCATATATATATTTGTTTAAAACCATGTATGCCTGAATCGAATGCATAGAAAAACAAACGTCAATAAATGTTACCCTTCATTGGTCAATGTAGCCGCCCAGCAAAAAATCAGAAATAAAAGCATTAGAAATACAATACCTTGCCTACAAACTCTGGATTCCTGTGTTCGGCGCATGGAAAATTAACATCGAGAACAAGATTCTGAACCCCACCTCATTTTTTTTTTAAATAAAAAAAAATGAACAAATAAATGAACAAAACTCGTTACATAAACTTCCTTTACAATTGAAATCGTTAGTAAATGTTGAGTGTATATTTTGAAGGTCTGACCTAGCGTAGCGTGACTGAAAACTTGCATTGCAACCGTACAAAAAAAATCCAAGCCACGTGACCATAGTTCGTAACCCCTGTGCTTACTTCACTATTTTTCCGTCACGTAGGATACGTTTTTGCGTAACTCATTCAGAAAAATGATTTCTGCTTTACTTCCAAACGCGGGAATATTTAAATTGTGTTCCGTAGACCTAAACCAAGGACATTTCGCTGCTCTACATTTTACGGTATATCGTGTCATGCACTGAAAATTGGGTCACTATGACCTATACCTTTTAGAATAGCTGTATCATGCACCACAATTGGGTCACTGTGACTTATTTCTTGCCTTCACCCCACATAACGTTTCACCTTGTCCTATACTAGCCATGTTCCTTGTTTCATAAGAATTGATTCTACCACATTTGGTGGCTGGACACTCCATGGCATAAAGGTAGGTCGCACGCTAAATTGGGTCACAGTGACCTTCATCTTTGACCTCTTATATTGTTTTAGTTTTTCCATGCCATCCTTCATACACGGTAGCATGTACACCTACCATGGTATGTTGACATAATAGGTTTGGGGTGTGTTCCACACCAAAATTGGGTCAACTGTATCACCTATTCTCCGGTGGGGGATTGTGTATTGTTATGTAATACTTGATCTTGTTGAAAGTGACTTTTCCTGCGATATTATTCAATAACTTGTGACATTAATTTACTGATATTGTGTTAAAGTATATTCCATATTATATAAATACTTTTAGCTAAATTTGTTATTTTAAGCAAAACATGGAGCTCAAAAGTTGAAAAGATCACTATAATTTGTTCTTTGCAGTAGATTGAACTGTTAGTAAAACGTGACTGGTCCGGTATTTTAACAGCTAGATGATATTTTTAATGGCTTTCATTTGTTAAACCAGGTTAAGTTAAAAGCTTAGTTTGATTTTGTTTCCACTCAAAGCAATGTTTTCAATGAAAGTAAAAGAATTGTGCCTTCATGTATTCCTTGATGAGCGCAACAACAGTTGTGCTTTAAAATATTCAGTTTTAAGAAACGGTCATTGTTGTTCATACTAGTAATTGATACAGTGTGGATTTCTGTAATTAAAGTATTTTTGTGTGTAAATTTGCAGTAGAGCAAACACATTTAATATTCGAATCGTTCGTCATTTGGCATGTTTGAATAATGTACACACAGTACAATTTTGTTAATTAATGGTAACAGCAAAAGGTATGCGAAGTGGAGCTGATCCTTCGTGCTGGTGGTATCAATGTTTGGTATTTTACCATATCTAAACCTTCACTAAATGTAAAGAGGTATGATTATTTACTTTACATATCATAACAGGTCCCCCGCATACAAGGAAATTGACTTCCACTGGAACCTACACCTCCGTTAAACTATCCCCCTGGCAGGTTTAGAAATCTGGGGCAGTTTAAGCCCATTTACACCATGGATTAAGCTATACTTCCTTCTTGCATACGGATACTTAAACCAGGTGTAACTTTACACCAGGGGTTACTTTGCAACACCTTTTTCCATACGGATTAGACTTTACCCCATGGTTGTTCCGTGGAATAAGCTTAACCACAGCTAAACCACCTTTATGCATACGGGCCCAGGTGTTTATGCATCTGCAAAATTTCATCCGCACCATTGATAAAATACGCAAGATATTCATCATTCATCACAACCTACTGTTCAGAGGTGAACTGAAAACTGTGAGCATGTGAAGAGTGTAATAGATCCCAAAATTCAGCACAATTAATATTGATCATTTTAAGCAAGTACAAATTTACCTATCCATGTATCTTAAATCATGATAACAGAATTCAATTAAAAGTGCATTTGTTTGCATTATGACTTTGTTTGAACTGGATGTTAAAATGTCAAATGTTCGTATTTTTGATATATAACTTGAAGAGAGGAGTAGTCTTGTGCTCAGACAATTCATAAGCCAAGTCTGGCCTGCCCAAATTAAGGTCTCGGTGGCCTCCAGAAATGTCCCTATTTGAAAGAAATTGGCTGGGCAATTTCAGAGAAAATATTAACCATAAAAGATTTGGCCAAAAAAATAAACATAAAAATTCAAAACAAGAGGGCTGTGCGAACTGCCCTTGCTCAGCTAGCCTAGAGATTCATCACCCTTGTGTTTCTGTGAACTTGGGGTAGGATCAAGGTCACCGTTGTATTAGGTAAGTCCAGCCTCTAGGGAATAACCCTCATAGTCCATGAAAAATGGATTGTAAAATATCCATAATTCACAGGAGTGTGACCATTTGAATAAACTTGGCAGTCATTGAGTTGTCCAAATGTGAATTCTGGAGGGACGGAAGACAGACCATCCTATAAGCTCAACTGACTAAAAAGTCAGCTGCGCTAAAAATAATAGATTCAATGGACCCTTACCAATTGTAAAACGTGGTAGAGACCTTAATTGAGGTACATCCCCACCAACTTTAAAGTTAATGCAGCAGATGGTTTTGCAGAAGTCAAAAATGTGAATTGTGGAAGGACAACGGACAGATGGATCGACAGACTATTCTATAAGCCCATGTGATATGGACGACTTGAGCTAAAATGAAAATATCACTGCAAACAATATGGGAAAGATGATATAGATTTTCTGATTTGAAATGTAATTTTTATGCCTTCAGCCACTGCTGTGGCAGGTTGTTGCCGAATATTGGGACTGTGGATGACAGCATGGTCATTGGCAAGTATTTGCATCATTGATAAAATACACTAGATTTTCACCATTCGTCACAAGATACTGTTCAAACATGAACTTAAAAACTGTAAGCATGTGAAGAAGGTATAAGACACCAAAATTACATATGTTAAACATTGGCATTTATAACTAGTATCAATTTATCTATCTTTGCCTCTTAAGGGTATATATCAGGTTACGCCTGAGTCTTACAAATGACTTAATAAAAGTCTGAACATACGTTAAAAGTACCATAAACTATATATTTCCTGAAAGCTAACAGATCTGGGAATAAGTTGATAGCATATTTATTTGTACCAGTTCTTCTGTGTTGACATAACAATCAGGTAAAGTGATCATAAAAAATCACACAATTGTTAAATCTACTTTTTACCTCAGCTGACTTGTCAGTCAGCTGAGGTTTTGTGAGGGTCTGTTGTCCGTCCGTCCGTCGTCCACAATTCACATTTTCGACTTCTTCTCAAAAACCGTGGGCCAGATCCACTTCAAACTTGGTGGAGATATGCCTTGGGTGGGTCTCTATCAAGTTTGTTCAAATGGTCACAGTCCAGTGATTTTGGATTTTAAATGATTTTTTGGGGTTTTTTGGGGGGTAAATCTTAAAAAATCTTCTTCTCCGAAACTGCTCATCCGATTGCTTTGATACCACATAGGAACACTTCCTGGGACTCCTACTTCTTAATTTGTTCACCAGGTGGCGCTGCAATTTTTTTCTATTTTTTTATGAATTTTTTTGTGTTATAGCTATTTTCGACTTCTTCTCGAGAACCGTTACTCAGATTATGCTGAAACATAGTGGATATGTTCCTTATAGAAGGGTCAAAAAAGTTGTTCACTATGTGGGAATGCTGCGGATTCCTGACTTTTAACGATTTTTTCAATTCGGGTACTTGTCCGTCAATGCAGCTTTCCTATTGATTACTATGGAAGTCAATGGCCATTCTAATGCTAATTCACATTTTCGACTTCTTCTCCAAAACTGTCATCCAGATTAACTTCAAACTTGGTGGCAATGTACCTTGGGTGGGTTTCTACCATTTTTTTTTCAAATGGTCATGCTCCAGTGATTTTTGGATTTTTAATGAATTTTTTGGTTGTTTTTTGGACAAATCTTAGAAAATCTTCTTCTCCGAAACTGCTTACCCAATTGCTTTGATATCACACAGGAATACACCTAGGTACTCCTCGTTGTTAATTTGTTCACCAAGTGGCGCTGCAGTTTTTTCTAGTTTTTTATGAATTTCTGTGTGTTATAGCTATTTTCGACTTCTTCTCCAGAACCGTCACTCAGATTAAGCTAACAAGTGGTGGATATGTTCCTTATGGAAGGGCCAAACAAAGTTGTTCACTATGTGAGAATGGTGCAGATTCCTGATTTTTAATGATTTTTTTCAATTGGGCTCCTTTGGGGTAAATGCACGTTTCCTATTGATTACCATGTAAGTCAATGGGCATTCTAATGCTAATTTACATTTTCGACATCTTCTCGAAAACCGTCATCCAGATTTTCTTCAAACTTGGTGGCGGTGTACCTTCGGTGGGTGTCTACCAGGTTTGTTCCAATCGTCATGTTCCAATGAATTTTGGATTTTTTTATTTTTATTTTTTTCAAAAATCTCTACAAAAGTTTTTAAAGGAAAGTTTAACATGGCAATTTCTTGTAATGGTCATAACTTTAATAATATTGACCAGATTTACTTCAAACCTCGTGGGGATATGTCTTGGGAGGATCTCTACCAAATGAGTTCAAATGGTAACGCTGTAATGAGTTTTTGATTTTTTATGAATTTTTTGTTCTTTTTGGGGGCAAACTTTCAAAATTCTTCTCCTCTGAAACCGCTCACCCAATTGCTTTGATATCGCACATAGACACTCCCGGGGACACCTAGTTCCCAATTTGTTCACCAGGTGGCGCTGCAATTTTTTTGATGAATTTTTTGTATGGTTTGCTCTTTTTCACTTGTTCTCAGAACCGTCCCTCAGATTAAGCTGAAATGTGATGGAAATGTTGTGGAAGGGTCATACAGTTGTTAACTAGGTGGCACTGATTTGGATTTCTGATTTTCAAGGATTTTCAATTCGGGTACTTATCGTTCAATGCAGCTTTCCTATTGATTACTATGTAAGTCAATGGGCATCATAATGCTAATTCACAGGACAACTGACACGAAATTTACTGTTTACTTGATAACTTGAGATCTGTTTTGCGTTAGCTTCACATGTTAATTATTCTATATGAAGGTCATGCTGAGACAGTACATGAATGACCTTGACCTCGTTTGTGGGGTCACAGTGCAACATACATGAATTTTACTCTTCATTATAACTTGAGAACTACTTGAACTTTGATGTTGCACCTGTAAGTGTTCTTCTATAAAGTTCAGACTTACTCAGAACATGGTGTCCTTGATCCTTTCCCAAGTTCATAGAGCTGCAAGTGTGATGAATGTCAAGATCAGCTGAGGCACGGGCTGTTCACACAGCCCTCTTGTTTATTTTGAGCTTGAGCATGTGCATTTCTGTTGCAAAAGCTAGCAGACATGATTTTCTACACAGACGTGTCTCACTTTTTTCATTGTTTGCGCTATTGTGGAGATACTCACGTTTTAAGTTGAAAAGACAACATTCCATTCTTACATCAAAGGTTTTGACTTTTGGCTCATTGTAGAGAGAAAACGACTCAACATAGAAAAAATCTGAGACATATTTTTAAAGATTATATTCTTGTGAACAGCTTGCCACAAACCCCAGGTCTTTATTAGCAAAACTGACGAAGTTGATTTCACAAGAAGTTGAGAAAAAAAAGCCAGGAATGATGCTGAGAAAAACGCTTTCAAAGCCAATGCCGACTTCAATAGGACTTACGCTATTCTTTGGGCCTTTGATCGCAATGACACCTTGGTATTCCGTTACCCATTCCTACTTGTTGAGTAAATGGACATGTTTGGAGCATCAAACTCCAAAGAATGCTTTATTTTAGAGGTTTTACATCCAAAAATGTTATAATCGTGCTCATCTGTCACTTTGGATTCCATGTTGGGGTTTTTTCAAGTTTACCCTGATTGGCCGACAAATGACTGACAGGTGGTTACGGGGCAACCGGGTTCTATGATGTTTGCCGTCTTGTGTCAGGCCCAATATAAGTGACAGAAAATCGGAACTTCAGTCTCAGTTTAGAAAGTTTCTATCAAGTTCAGAGGATCGTTGCTTACATTTGTGTGATTAGAAAGTGCTATTGCAAAGATGCCGAGAAAGAGAAAACCTAGGGGCAGACCGATGCCCGCGTCAGTTGCAAGTGAACTAAAAGCGTCTGATCTAGGATCATACTAAAATCAGTTCCCTCCAGTGGAGACGACCCTGCAACCCGACGTGAGCCTCACGGAGACCCTGGGCGAGTCTGGCTTTGCTGAGTCAGCATGGAACGCAGTCGAGACCAAGGTCACGGATACTGATTTGCTGAACACCACAACATCCACAAGCCAACCCGGTCTGGACAAACGATTTTGCAGTGCTAGTGCCCAGAAACTCGGAGACTTTGTGGTCCACGAGGCTAGATCTACAGATTGTTGTGAACAAGGAGATGTGAATGAACAGCCAGAGGGATACCGATTATGGGACTGTTCTCAGTTGCAGGCTTGTGTGTTGATGCCGTTGCTGTGTGTGCAACTTGTAAACTTCCTCTGCAGGAATTTCCTTTACTGACTTTTTTGTGTTTTTCACCTTCGGCATGTTTCAACTTTCACACTGCTAGTATACCCTAAAATTCACTGATCTTCACCGACTCACTGGCACTGCGATAATGGGGTTTGTGTGCCCAGCTGATCGTAGTCTGCTTGTGCGGAGCATGCGCAGAAGCGCTCACACCTGCTGCATGTAAATGAGGCTGCTGTTGGATTCCTGCAGGGCGAAGCTTAGTAGCTTAGCTAGTCACCAGCCGAAGCCAGACCAAACAGTGAGAACCAGGCCCAATACTTTTGCCAAAATTAACAATTTTCCTTTACACAACATGAAATCTGAATCCGGCATACAAAACTTAAAGGAAAAGTGCACAACATGTGTGAAAATAGCAAAAATGATGGTTTCTTGATCTCCTCCTTGTTGTTAAGAGTGCATAGATCATCGATGAATATTCTAGTATGTGAATATAATCCGTTTGCAGTGGTGTAGTTAGTTTTTTCCAAATCTTCCATCCATTTGAATTCTTAATAAGTAGATATGAATTGGCAATATAAGGAGCTGGATCAGTTCCCATGGGTATTCCAACTATTTGTCGAACTACTTTATTTCCACAGATAAAGTATGCATTTTGATAATATACTTTATCAAATCAGAACATTCTTCTTTGGTGTAACACTTTCTTTTATCTTGTCCTGACGACGAATGCCTAACCACCGCATAATGGTACTTCAGCTGACTGACAAGTCAGCTGAGCTAAATATCATGACTTATGGGATATCACAGCAATATGGAATGAAGATCAGATATAAACAGGTACTATTTATAACTTAGCAAATTTTCACAATGTAGTTTGTCTGGAGAGTTGTGCTAAGGGATCATCAAAAGTAGGACATCATTTGTATCTCTTTAAAAGTATCATTGGATTGAAGGAAAAAGTTAAGTATGATTTTTTTTTTTTGTATGTTCTTTGAAGTTATGCGGTAACCCTAAAGTAAAATATGATATATTTTGACTGGAAAGTATTTTCCTAAATTAGAATGTTTCAGACAGAAGTATTATACGTTTCCTTCATGTATATGAGTCTATAGTTGACTGAATTTGAAAAGAAAAATATGATAATGCGGCCTTGATATGGAATTGAGTGGTTCATGTTGTTTCTGGTGGTTCCAATATGTTTTTAAATTCTTCTGTGTCATCATACCTGAATGAGGAGACAACTGCTGGGGGCAGTGGGGGCTTCGGATGATGCTACTTATATGCATGCATGTCTTGCAGATGTCAACCCTAAGGCTTTTAGATTGACATATTTGATAAAATTTGCATGAAAGGTGCATGAAAACAAAGCAAACTTATTACAGAAGGTGTGACATTTTAATCAATAGGTAGTCTCCAAAATGGGAGGCTACTGGCTGGAATGTAAGAGTTCAAAACTATGTATCTGCTTTTTTTTTTTGACCTGAGATCCCTGCATAGCTAGTAATGTGTAAAACACTTCAAGATTTGTCTGAAACTGTGATAACGTAATTAAATTAATTACGCTAAAATATTAGTATTTGGAAATGAAAATTTATTGTATCACCATGATTATGTGCTTTATGCTACTGATGCAACACTCAGAATGGATTTAAATGAACTTTTAAATGACCTCTGTTCAGTTATCTTCAACCAGGACATTTAGGTTGATGTACTGTTCGGGCGGTAGTTCACCGTCCTGAATACTAATGCACATTTTTTTATGTTTTATACAAGGTTTCGGCATTATGAGGTAACTTACAAATTCTGTTATAGAAAATCTGCCTGTCACAGGAAGCATTTTGTTGTGTCAGTGACATGTTGCATTACTCTTTCACCCATAATATCCAAAGAAATATTGACCTCAGTATAATGGAAAAAATGTACTTTCAAGCATATGAACACATCACTTTTTTTTTAATTTTGAGTCTTAATTTTGTAAACCAAGTAATTTTGCGCAACATAACTAATGAAGCGAATATTTTGGAAAATTTCAACTTTGTTAATTCTTTAAAATTCAAAACAAAACATTGGATATATTTATGACACAAAGATGTCTATATTCTGACCATCTAAAATAGGTATTGTACATTTGTGCAAAGGCAGGCTGTACATTTTCTTGCATGTAATTAAATCCTTAGCTACGTTCTGTCTTGCGATCATTTCAGTCATCTCATGCAAAGAATTCACAAGGGCCACCAGGATCATATGATAACAGAATATACCAGGTATCAATGTACAGGATTATTAATCAACATGGAAATACTTAGACGCTTAGCCAAGTGTAACCTATGATAATATTGGTACTAACCGGTTTGATCCAATTCCTAATCTTCACTTTTAAACTTTTAGTGCTTCTTGGTCCAGTAGTTGAAAAATACCACATAAAAGAAAAATTAACCATTAAGGAAATTACAGAAATTTTATTTATCAGGAAGCTTAGAATAATTAAGGTGAAAATTAAAAATGCACAAGCAGCACTATATTTCATGTGAAAGGGTTTTGCTGCCAAAGTGGAAATAATAATAATAAATGAATCTTACATAATCAGATAAACTCAGAAGACTTTTATTCAGAAAATGTATAGATAATTCAAAGAACTGTAGGAGCGGATAAAGTGCCACATTTTGTTTATCCATGCATTTTGTGAAAGACTTTAGAAAATCAATGACCATTAATCACTAAATGGAATTGGAAACTTCACTGTAACACCCAAGGAAACAAGTGGTTTACATGAATTAAAAACATTTACATAGCGACAAGTTCTTCAGAAATACGTTGTTTTCAGTATCAATTTTCTAAATATGATTGTTTATATCAATGGAAAAAATACATAAATGGAAAATCATTGACTAATTTATAAATTTATGCCGCTTTTGTTAAAGCTAAGTAGAAACTGTTAAATGTATTTTTGAGGAATGTCATCATACTGATCCATACTGGAGACCTATTTCTTGCACTTTTTTTTTTTTTTTTTTTTTTTCAAATTAAGCACATAATTTATATTTTCAACTCAACAGACATTTCTGGGTTACATTGGTCTCAAAGCAATCGATCATTTACTCTTTATACTTGGAAAAAGTTTATATATGCATTTAAGTACACGAAAGTGGTACTCTGTATTACGTATTTTGTTGCTTATATATAAAAAATAAAGTTTACTAAATATTAAATTGCAAACAATAGAGGTGAAGTGATTGAACATGATAACAGCTGTATGGACTTCATTTAGAATAATTGATTGTGAACCCTGCACAAGGCTATTTAGTTTTTTTTGGTATTTTAATGTAATGTTGCATTTATATAATAACCCCGAGTGTTCGGTTGGATATAACATAATTACAACATTTATTTGTTACCGCTTTTTCCTGTAAGGGAGGTAGGTGCCGTCAGGATCCCCTGTCAGAATAAAGCACATGCATCAGCTTCTTTCCATGTATTTTGAAATGAAGCATTGTTCAGAGACAAGTTACCTCAACTAGTGAAATATTGCATTAATTTGCAAGGCAGCCCCCCCCAAAAAAAACCTAGTCAACAACGAAAAAACTAACACAAAAACAAAATTAAAAAACCAACATGTTGTCGTCAAGATCGTCTTTACCGCCCGTTTAATTTTTTTTTTCAAAACACCATAAACTTCTAGCCTCTAAAAAAACTTTGAGGAGTTTAGTCAGTTTTGTCACAAAGATTTGGTAACTCTGAACAAAGGTCATCAGAAATGCACTGACATAAATAATAGGCGTTCAGAAATTTGGCCTAAATGAATAGAATTCAGGAGACTTGCTCCATTGTCTGAGGTGAAGGTTATATATTTTGTTATTCCAACCACAGACACTCTTCATAGTTGTCCACTTTCACTTATTTCCTGGGGGGGGGCTTCTTATGCTTTAATAGAATAATCCTGCTTGGCTTTTATACCACAATAACAACCCTATTTATTCGTACACAAGAGGTACAATATATAAAAAAATGGCAAAAAAGTATACAACGTATATATATGAATTAAGAGGAATAAAAAATAAGTCATTCATACAGTTCACTGGTCAAGATGACCCTATGCACATGGACTCGTTTTGGGTGACAAACGTTACAATGTGCAAACGAAGTGAATAATTTCATCCAATTCTGCTCGTGAGAGATTGGTTTTAAGCTTACCGTCTCTTGCTTCACAAAGTTCGTGGATAAACGCCGCAGATTGCTCATCATCTTGATTGAAGTCCTCATTATCCCGAGAACTGAAGAGTGATCGCCAGCATGACGACACTAGTGAGTGCTTATCCATTCCATATTTTGACGCAATGAACGTTAAAGATTTAGACGCACATGATTGGCTGCCATTAATCACCAGATTACCGCATGTTTTTACAATTATATTGTTACTGTTCACCACCTTTGAAATTAATTTTATAAACCGTCTATGTATCTGTGTTTCGACTGGAGGATCACCACAAATCAGAGGAAGCAGGCGATTGTGTGTCCTGTGCGGGATTCTCCATATTTATCTAACGGCCTTACGCCAAGCTGTATAAAACGTCTGGACCTCCTTACTTGATAAATCCCAGAGTTGACATCTGCACAATGACATGCAGAATGTTTTAAAAAGTTTGTACCTTATATCTGGAAATGCTTTTGAAAAATGTACCATGAGCATGTTCACCTCTGTTTGAAACCGCTTAATGGCCTTTTTTATGCCATCGGAACCAGAATTGAGACCAATAAGGTTACCCCAGATATTTACATTTATCAACATGTTCAATTGGTTTTTCATCAAAGAGTAGTCGCACAGAGGGATTTCTTTTGCCAAAAGTCATATGTTTACTTTTACTAGGATTAAAAGAGACATTATATTCGGAGGAGTAAATGGAGCAAATATCTAACATTTTTGACATGGAGGATAATGTGGGAGCTAGGAGGACCACATCGTCAGCATAACCTAAGGCTCCCATGAACACATTACCGACATGACATCCAAAGCCTTGTTTTTTCAAGCGAATCAGCAGTTCATCAATATACACTCCACTTGTAAAGTTTCGATACAAATTGGGTTAAGAAACGAGCTGTTGTTAGGTCAATGAGTAGTGCTACAAATTTCTGAATCAAAACTAGTTTTGCCACCCTACTCGTACAGTTGATGCCGAGTAAATTTAAATAGCCTGACAATAAAAATATGGCCTGAAAGCTCCCATTATTATACATATCATTATGTTTTGAAAAGATTCAAGGAAATTTCTACTTACACTTAAAAAATGAATAAATTTTTGGCCGCACACATCGCTTATGCGCCATTAAACAATTACACAATCGAAACTGGATCCTACGCCTTTAACCCTTTCCTGCCTGCGCCTATCAAAATCGTTCACCAGTGAACGATTACTTTGACCCCAGGTTGAGAGGTCAAATTGGACCCAGAACAATGAAAAAGAATCCTTATTTTTTCTCTCTAGCCTAGTTCTACATGTTTCGTTCTTCAAGTCCATCTGAAATTGCATGTAATTAAGAAAAATAACAATTTTTCGAAAGTAAATAAAGTATCACGTGACGCACCATCGCAACCGTTTATTTCCGCAAACATGGCGGCCCCCTCAGATCGCCCCGTGCGTCAGGCAGTTGACAGAGCGAGGTGTCTATTCCTTACTGGATTCCAACTTCCTGAATCTGACGATGGAATGTCCAGTGACGAAGAGGATGTTCTAGACTGTGAGTTAATGGCCGGGAGTGATGAAAATAACGAGTCTAGTGATGAGGAAATGGTAGCGGCAACAGATAAAAGCAGGAGCCCAAACCAGGATCAACGTGCATCAGAACACAGGTACGTTGAGAGGCTTTTTTGCATACTGCCCACCAAATATACCTGACTAATATGTAAAAATTAGTGATAAGTGAAAGTGTCTGTGGTTTGTTTGTGGTTTTTGTTTGAATCACGATCAGCAGCAAAGTGGGCGATAATGGAGTGACGCCCCCTATTGAGATCTGCAGCTTCATAAAGCACACTCATCGCATTTACGTTTGACACATTTGGTGCAACAACTGAGGTCATCAGAATAACTAGGGTATGTGGTTCCATGTATTTATTGACCACTAGTGATGTAAAATACTATAAATCTTTTTTACCTGTAAATATGGTCAAAAGAGTCACATTTTTTTCGATTTTTTTTACAGGACATTCAACTTCAAGGGCTACAGTGATGCAACAGAGATCGGTCCACAAGCACTCTGTACCATGGTTTATGGGCATGGCGTTTCATGTCAAGAGAGAGGTAATGACTATTTACCTCTCCACCACCCCCACCCCCACCCCCCGAAAAAAACAAACAAACAAAACACAATTTCCTTCTTGCACCTGAATCAGTAAATTCCAATTATTGCATGGCTAAAGGCTCAGCATAATATGTTAACAGAGAGGTAAATGACCATTTATCTGCACCCCCCCCCCCCCCAAAAAAAAAAAAAAAAAACAAAAACAAAAAAAAACACCTGAACCTGTCAATTCTGTGGACTGTTAACTCATTTCATGTTCATTTAACATTTTGTCAAATATCTTTTCCACCTATACATATACTGAACTATATAATTCTATTACTCTGCATCTGCTTTCATGGTTCCATGAAACATAATTTTTTTTTCTATGACACAATGATGGTGTTACTAGTTAGCATTTGATGATACTGTGCTCTGTGTGTAGCATTATGACACAATAATTATATCAACAATATACATGTACATATGATATGATTGTCTGTGTGTTGCAGATTTAAGGCACTGCTTGGGATGCTGCATGTATCTGATCCTAGTCAGATAAACCAGGATGACAGGCTGACCAAAATTAGGCCTTTGATTGATCACATGAAGATGAAATGCAAGGAGCTTTATCAGCCAGCAGCAGAGTTATCTGTCGATGAGAGGATGGTAAAGTCCAAAGGTCGTTCAGGCATACGGCAGTTTGTACCGAATAAACCAACTAGATTTGGCTTCAAACTGTGGTGCCTATGTGAAGCCAAGACAGGATTCACTTTGAACTTTGAGTGAGTACAATTAGCACAGAGAAAAAATTGAAACTACTATTTAGTTATACACAGACAGGAGTTTGACTGAAAGAAGCAATAAAATGCCCTCCATTGAAATGAATCAGCTGTTACAAACTTGAAAATCCATTTTGAAATGTTAGAGAAGGTATTGCTTGTGTAACTTTGGTTGTGTTTAGTATTCAACGTGTTCATGTTACAATTGCTTGTTACAAAATATGTTATTTACATATTGATGGTTATGGAGTAATGTATTGGACAAGAGAGTTGTTTTACAAGCATATAATAAGATGCATGTTATTGCATTTGTTTGTTTATTTTGAACCAAGGGATGCTGGTGTTTATTGTGGACTGTTAATCTGTTGATATGCATACCACGTGGTGGCTACTAGTTGGAGATCCCTCATCTTACACCTAGGTAAGTATATTGCCAATCAGATGTAACAATTGAATCCCCATGTGTTATTAGTTTTTATGGGCCTCTTATTACTATATTCCTAATTTTATTCATGAATGGAAGGTTTCAAAGTGAGTCTGTATCATTTTCCCATGGCAAATCTCAACCCGCAAACCAAAAAAATGAAATTTGTACACAGTGCAGGGTCCCCCCTACAGCTTTCTACATTGTTGGGCTGTGGCTTTGGCTTCCCTTATAAACTATAGCAGAATAGGATTGTAAATCTTGAAATTTGCTCAGTTTTGGTTAAATCTAGTAATCTCTTTACACTGTCAAGATGTTCTGGGGAAATACTGCATGCAGATGTGTCAGAGGAAAATATAATTGCATGGCAAGGTATGTGACAAGTGTTAGTGATTGGTATTCAAGTTGAACATGTTCATGTGTTTGTTAATGTTTTCCTTGTTTGTAAACTACATGTTGGATAAAATGTTTACAAGAATTTCATGTATACATATGTAGGCATAATATTCAAACTGGCTTGACACTTTTCAATCAATTTCAGTGTATACACAGGAAGACGCAACAATCTTAGTGAACATGGCCTGGGGTTTGATGTAGTCACAGGTCTTTGTCAACATCTGCAACACCAAGGCTACCGGTATGTATAAGTGTACATGTATGTGGAAAATGCCACAACAGCATGACATAGTGTTCAGTGAATGTTATTGCGTACTCCTAGTAAAACATACAATGTACTTAAGCATGAAACTGGACATAATACATTTCACGTAATATAAGTCTTGTGTGAAGAAACATTTTTACCTCCTTGGCCCATTCAGTTGAAGGGTGTATGTATTGATGTCATGTCTGTGTGTCCGTGCACTTTGTGGATGCCATAACTTTTTAACAAACTGAGGTACTTCCATGAAACTTGTGTGGTGAAAGTATCTCACTAGGGCTTTGGATGAGATCATTATTCCCAGACCTTCGCATACATATAATTTCAAGGTAATACTGGCCAAATGAAGTTAGTTATACATGTACACCCATGACCCTGGTAAGAATGGGTCCTAAGGGTATTAGCCCATAATATTTGTGGTGAGAAGACAACTGGATCACTAATTGGAAAAAGTACTGACAGAATAAAATATCTTCATAGTAAGTAATCTTCAAGTGTTTAATTTTGGTGCAGCCAGTCAAACTCAGTGTTGCTTGTATATATACATTGTACATGTACATGTATATGAATTCAGATTACTTTCTTTTCATAGGGTGTAATTCGACAACTTCTTTACTTCCACGTTTCTGATTGAAGAGTTATACAGAACCGGATTTCTCTCTCTGTGGTACTTCAATGGTCAACGGGCGGCACTTCCCTGATATATTGAAAGATGTAGAGTGGAAGAACAAGTCAGAGCAGGGGAATATGCGCTTCGTTAGGCAGGGAAAGGTGTTATACCTGCGGTGGAAGGACAACAAAGTGAGTTGGACATTCACATGAATATATTGAAAACCCAATTCAATATGCCAAATATTAAGACATCTGATGAGAAACATTATACACTGTATATATTTTTTGAATTTTTATTCACCATGTATTGAAATTGACATGTAGATTCAGCAGTGTCTCATTTTTGTAACGTAAGAAAAAAGTAGATATTTGATTCCACCATATTATCTAAAATTAACTATTGTACTCTCATTCATTAAGAAAGCAAATCACAGTTTTTTAATTGTGGTTGCAAGTTGCAACTTAAAGTTATCTCCCCCTTCTTCCTTTTACATATAGGTGGTCACCATTTGTTCTTCAGCCCATAAGGCTACCGAGGCGGAGTGGGTACGTCGCCGTGTCAAAGTTGGAGAGGAGTGGCGCACAAGGTTGGTGAGGAGACCGGCAGTTATTCATGACTACAACCAGTACATGGGTGGAGTAGACAAATCCGACCAGCTGCTAACCTCATACAACTTGCTAATGAAGTCAATGAGGTGGTGGAAGACTTTGTTCTTCCACATGGTTGATGTTGCAGTGCTAAATAGCTATCTGCTCTTTCAGGCATGGAGGAATCTGCATCCAGAGGTTCCAGAGCTCCAGCGGAGCGCACGTAAGTCATTACATAGAAACAGCAAAAAAATCATATCAGGTTACAAACAAATTTCTACATTGTAACTTTAAAAAAAGAAAATTACAAAAATGTGTTATTTAAATATGTTATCCATAAATCTCATACTAATTTTTTTTTTTGTTAATATTCAACATCCTACATATTGTGAATAACATGCTCTATTGAATTAATTTCAAATGTGGGAAGTAAGTTGTAGTTGTAATCAGAAGCATTTTTTAGGTAGAAATGTCCAAGATTTTGCCAGACCTTCAGTAATCTCAGTCTCTGTCAGAAAAAAATTTACTTATAGCCTAAACAGATAACTCAAGCTAATGAAAAAAATTCTGTTAAATAAGGAAATCTTTCAGGAATCAGGTGGATAGGATTTTTATATTACTGGTATCATGTTGCTCAAAGTTGCAGACTGACCCTGAGTTTAATGTTTTATTTGTAGGAATATGTTACTGCTTTGGGAGATAATCATTATAATGGAATGTGTATTTGTCACACTTTGTAGAGTATAGTCACCTGGAGTTCAGGGAGGAACTTGTGAGGCAGTTGTCTGGGATTGAAGACACAGAGGAGGTGCCAACCTTTGACAAGGCAGTATTCCCACCACACCAAAGCTACCTCACAGCACATGTACCTGTGGCTGTTGATGGGAGGTTCAACTGTCGGGTTTGCTTCCTTACACAGAGGGAGGCAAGTGGGAAACCCAAACAAGTGAAGACCAGCTGGAGGTGCAGCATTGCAGTGTGTGTCAAAGTCTATCTGTGTGTGAAGCTGGACAGAAATTGTTTTGCCCGTTGGCACTCAGCCGAATTTAACAACAAGCGACACTGAACAGGGACACAATTTCAACATGGGAATAAGAACTGAATGGACATGCATTTGCCTGCTTTATCTAGAGTAGATGGGTGTGGGTTATAGCAAGTAATGTACAAGTGAACATAATGAACATGATTTAGCTCTTTTTTTTTTTTTTCTTCAGAGTAGCATGTTCTCATGCATGGACAGCAATGGCACATAACATATGCTGGCGATAGGTGAAGACAGTTGTCTATCCACCTCCTGCCATTCCATTACCCTCACCCCATATATATTTATTGATAGTTCCTCCCCCCCCCCCCCCAAACATAGAATATTTATTTGATCATGGCAATTATAGTTTAAATTATTATACTGAACATACAGGATGATATTTTACCCACTTTTGGTGTATGTTTTGTACTATTGCTTCATTTTCCTCCAACCAGTATGATAAATCTCGGGGTCCCAGCCCAAATATGTGACCTTTTACACTATGAGCACGTTTTTATCTCTGTGTGGAAGCACAATTCAGATTATCATATATGGTAATGCATTTTATTTTACTTTGCTGGCAGTCAAGTGTGAATAATTATACATTTATTGTGTTAAAATTGACATGTGTCCCTGCTAAGGAGCCAGAGGTTAACTGCATAGAAAATATACAGCAACGTTGTATGTAATGTCATGGCACATTTGACAATGGCATATATTTATGTTGTCATATCATTGTACCCTTTGACCTTGAAATGCCCTTGAACATTAGTGTTTCATAAAACTATATGCCACACTATTTTCTGACCTGTAAATTAACATTGATGAAGTATTTGTAATGCAAGCATGCAGGCTTATAGCTAGCACAACATTATAATTTGTATCATAAACATGTATCATATACTGCGATTTTACCGGCATGAACACACATAATGCGCTTATCATTGTGGTTGGAAAGGCCAAGGTCAACAATGGAAATATGTTAGTACCATGTTTTTCTGCTTCAATTTACAGGTTCAGGTCTATTTCAGCTATTAGAGCCAGAAATATGGTTATCTTGAATATATTTTGGGTCTTGGGGAATAAAAAAGGTTTAAATTTAATGCAAATGTTGGTTATTATTGTATCCGTGTCCTATATTCAGGTCACCAGATGACCTTGAAATGATCTCAAATTAAGATGATGGCTATAACTCATAAAAGCCCCATCACCAAAGCTTTAAAATGATATATACTTTGTGCAGTCAATTTTTTATATTTTTTTCAATAAATCATCTTAATTAAATTCTGTAGGTGAAATTTGGTAAAATGGGCAATTCGTGACAGGCAGTAAAGGGTTAATGAGAAATGATAACCGAGTAATTGCCCTTGGGGATGAAGTACCCATATTGATACGGAATAATTGAAATGGATCTTTGAATGTCTCCAAATTGGGTCTTAACTCATCCACATTCGTCTGGACTATTTCACAAGAGGTTATTCTGTCAAATGAAGCCTACGTATGGCCACTGAAATTTATAAGTTGCTTGTGTACTTCTCCATGTTTGTGAGTGTAGCACCGGAAGTAGGTCACTTCAATATTATTAACTAAACAACTTATACTCTTAACTTTTTAATAGCAACATATCATGAAAATCTCCCATAGACACTTTTCCTCCTACCCTTAAGTCTGCAGAAAATGCCTAAACAACCTGCTCCAATCTGGTCTGAGACGGTTGCAATTCAATTTTTATTATGAATTCACAAATCGATGATGCTGTCAGATATATACTCCTGTGCAATAAAACTGCCATTAAATGTTAACGTCTTGAGTATGCTGTCTGATATTTCTCACAGTGGATTTACTTGTTAAAAGGAAACAATTGTGCTATACACTGTGTTCCTGCTTTGACTGTATCTCTGAATTCGCGTGACGAAATATAATAAAAAACAAAATACAGTGACTGATGGATCCTCGTTGTGGCTGTTAAGAGTGCTGACGCATATCGCCAAAGGTTTACATTCTCAAACGTTTCAAAGCCCACAGATTGATCTTGTGAAGCTATGCCCACAACTACTACAGCATGCGGGGCGAGGGAGATAACATAAGACACGGATGTTATAATTACGGTTGCAGGCATTCTAATAGGTAGCGGCTTCGCGATATTTCGCTTACATGTCAGATTGACTACTAGAATAACATTTAACAACGATACTAAGGCGCAAGGAGCTAATGAAAGTGCCGATGGTATTAAACGGACCAGATCATTTGAATGTCCATTTTTATTCAGTATCATGCAGGAAGAAGTTTCTTCACCATACAGGTCCAAAGTTCCTTTGCTTGGTACATGCAGTCCAGGAAATGTCTCCAGAAGCACCAGAGCGGCAATTATGCCAATACAGCAACAACACACCTAAACAAATGAACAAAAAAAATGTAACAATGTAGTATGTAAGATGACGAACCATGTTTTTCAATAATATTCTACAGACACTGAATGCCGAAAACATGCAGGGAACAACTTTGAAAATGCTATGGCTATTCAATTCATGGGATAAAGCAACACATTCAAGACGACAGTCTCATCAAAATTGTGTAAATATATATAGTAGAATTTAGTATTTGAAAGAAATCCCATCCAATGAAATGAAGACGCATCGCTAGATACAATTTAATGGTTTCATTTGCCAATTTCCAATAATAAAATACTCTGTTGGAATTCAGATGCAGGTTCAACGCTACACACCTTACAGGCCAAACAGTTACAGATTAAAATTATTTTGGGGTGAAGTTCAAACCAGAATGGGGCCCAAGAGTATATATTTTAGAAAAAAAAGAAACCACATTTTACAGATTATCAATACCATGATGTAAGAGTTCCATCTCAACTACATTGACATATTAGGAATTTTTGCAAGTGAACTTACCAAAATTGACCTTTTCAGGGACAGGAAATTCTTGCTTTTCAATGGAAATGTAACTGCAATAAATCTCTCTGTCGTCAAGCATACCATTAACCAAATACATGAGAATTCAAACAGCGAAATCAAAGAGAATATAATCTGACATAGTTTCAAACTCAGAATGGTCCCAAGATACTCCAAAATGTCAAAAACTGTTTGGATTATTAAGAACAAGGTAGCCATCATACATGTGAGTCCATAATAAAGGTCAAATGTTGTCATTGGGCTTCCTCGTTTCACCGAAATGTAACTTACAATTATGTTTCCAATAACGCCAAGAGAACTGACGCCACACAAAACGAAACTAAAAATTGTTAGATCTATTCTTGTTTTTCTGTTTGCTGTTTTGTAACGGTATTGAAGAGCCTTCATCATACAATGCTCTATAGACATATTACCACGCAATGTAAAGATGATATCTGCACGACTGATCTTTGTCCTATGGATGATTATGTTGTGACATCTTTGTTCAGCTCCTCTAGCATTTGATTCCTGTTCTGTTTTAGACCCTACCACAAACAGATGGCATATTAACGTTGTGGGTTTATAGTGTGTCAGATCAGTGATATTATTCCCTTTAAAAACTATGCAAAAGCGTATAATTTTTATTGTTTGACATTTACGTTTAGATACATAGGGGATGCTGGTGAACCTCTGAGTCTTGTTGGTGTCTGTAATAATATACTTTCTACAGCCTCGCGCAATTCCTTGCTTTACTACAGGCTTGCGCCATACCAGGTTATTTGTAATGCAATGATATATATTCGAGTGGACCTTGATGTTCTCCTCAGATAGTACTTCTATTGCTGGCACCACGCAAACAGGAACCGTATAGTAATGGGCCAAAGTGTGAGTTGACACAGATAACTTGCTTGAAAGGCATTCTTGTTCCGCAACGTACTGCTGCACATCAACAGTAAAGTCAAGCTGAGAAGAGTACGCTACTGCTCCACAGTCCAGCAGCAAATCAGAGTCAATAGAAAGTGGAAATCGTCCCAAAAACTGAGGTTTCAATGTACAGTGTTTTCGCTGCAGGAAACCATTTTTCCAGACAATTTGAATACAAACTGGTGTCGTACGTTTTCTGCATGTCTGGTAGTCTACATATGGATAAAAACCCACACGGTCTCTCTTAACAGCCCATGGCATTAATCCACAAGCTTCCATCATATTTCGTCTGTTTTGCATCCAAGATATTAGTTGTGAGGCATGGATTTTGCAGTGACCGACATCTGGTACCGTTGCGTTGGGTCGCAATCGTTTAATGCACATAGGGATATCATTTGTCATTCCATTCGAAGAATTGCCTTGGCTCTTATCACCTGAATAATTCATCTTCTTCCAGGTATTTGATTGTGCGTGTTCAACATCACTCCTTTCATTATGCAATGAATTAGCCTGTCTTTGTATTGCTGGAATAATTGTCCCTGGAACTAAACCATTTAAATTTAGGCAACGTTCCACTAAAAAAAGGGCGACAATTGTTGCGTCCAAGATCCTCATATTTCTGTTCCCTAAAAAACACACAGAAAATGGTTTTATTGTATTTTCATATCTTACCTTTTTTTGCAAAAAAAGAAAAATAAGAAAATAAATAAATTATAGGTGATTAAGGGTACAGTAGTAGGGATATATAAGATTAAACGTGGTTGCGTGAATGTCTGTGGACCTGATTTCAGTTACACCGCACAGAACGAGGGTAGTTGTTTTGGAGCCTTAGAGCGTAGTGGAAACCTAAGTCTAGGCTGACATGTAGGATTTATATGTCTTAATACTAATGGTTTTTCATTTACATTATACTTTCATTACGAGTGCATCTTGACCTTTTCTATAACACCATATCATCTGAGCAGAGCCAAAGATTGTGTGATTCTACGTATGTCCATGGCCTTCTGTTCTGTGGCAGATCAAAAAAGAAGTCAAAATAACATACTCAGGGAAACAACCATAATGCTTTTACAGCTACTTCATGCATGTCATTGGCCATTTGCAGACGCAAGGAGGAGCTTTTTTTAGCTAGCTGAGTCCCTCTGAAAAACTCTACACACTAAGTTTACTTTACTCTGGTCGCGTAACAATGACGATGCAATTTTTTTTTCAAGATAAAGCTTGCAAGGGGGGGGGGGCTGGTTAAGTATAAGTCACATTAATAATTTAGGGTACATAGACCAAAAATATTTTCATAAAATTCATTCCAATTAATTGGCACAAGTTATGGCTCATCAAAGTCTCTCTTAAAGATAATATAAACTGAAATCTGTAAAGCATAACTGGTAGTATAGAACTTGTAAACTATGGTTAATTTTTAAGTTGAGCCTCGATGAGCCAAGAGACATAAAGGAAAACGTAAGTTCTATTATATTATACATTATTTTGAAGCCTATGTCATAAAGGATTAATATCTGAATTTATCACCCTTGTATTTCAAAATTTCAAACAGTTGTTAAATGAGGCAATATACTCTGAAAATGTCAGGATGCCTCCGTAGCCTGAAGCTACCCAATGCAACCTCCCAATCAGAAGGCTTTATTCAGCCGACCAATCATCAATTGTGTTATAAAATGATTCCAATCACCAGCAAACTTTAAGGGGGAGTCAGACAATCCTTCATTTGACTGATGACCAGTCAAGTGCAGTGAGGCAGTATGTGTGAGCAGGGACCTTATCTAAATCGCAAGTCCCAGGCCTGAGTCTGCAAATCACCTAAGCTAAGGACAAAACAAGTGTCCCAGAGGTTCCTGTTTTTTATACATATATATATATATATATATATATATATATATATATATATATATATATGTACATATATATACGTACATATATATATGTACATATATATATGTAATATTTATATATATAGGTATGTATATATATATATACAAATATGTATATATATATATATATATATATATATATATATATATATATATATATATATACTTTAATACGGAATATGGTAACCATATCTCACCATGCATTTTTACTTAGACAATTTCATGTGGTAACAAGCCATGAAGAAAGCTTTGTCTGGC
Source organism: Hermodice carunculata (assembly GCA_964020975.1). Classification (NCBI taxonomy): domain Eukaryota; kingdom Metazoa; phylum Annelida; class Polychaeta; order Eunicida; family Amphinomidae; genus Hermodice; species Hermodice carunculata. Next base: position 47,758,969 of record OZ026618.1, on the reverse strand, counting down.
AAATGTAAAAAATATAACCTACAGCTTTGATTAAAAAAAGTATACATACTGTCACATACAATTGCCTTTCCCATGAATGTCTCTCAAGCCACCGCTTTTTTCTCCCATGGAATGCCACTGGGCATAATTAGGCAGATTTCTGAGTATATCCTAACATTAAAATGGGAATTTTTCCGGCTTGCTTTTACATTTGATTTAATCATTTATGTTACTAGCTTAGGCCCTCCCAAAATTATAATATACAATGGGACTTCTGTCTTCCTTTAAGTGTACAACTTTTTGGTTGAGCTTTTTCTTCATGTTCATTTTGGAGTTTTGCCTGTGTAATACCGGCAGTTTTTCGCAATCCCGAATTCTTGTGACGCTCACACCCCAGACGTTATACGTATTGTTTGCAGCCTTCCACTACCCCCTGCCTTGTACTTTGTGAACACTGGTGAGGAACATCTATCTATCTATCTATCTATCTATCTATCTGTCTATCTGTCTGTCTGTCTGTCTGTCTGTCTGTCTGTCTGTCTGTCTGTCTGTTTATCTATCTACCTATCTAGTCTGTCTGTCTGTCTGTCTGTCTGTCTGTTTATCTATCTACCTATCTATCTACCTTGTGGTCTAAGAACTGTATTAGGCGACACTCGGGCCGCTTGTAACATATTTGTATCCTATGAGATATTCATCAGAAAAATAGTTGATCAACTGTCTTGCATATTTCAGTGACCAGCGTTATGGATTCTCTATCACTTGCCTGAAGGTCAACCATTTTCCACATAAGCGACATTATAGCATGTTGGGTGTTAATTTACAATTCAAATGCCTCTATTGGGCTGTTCAGATCGTAATATATTATTTGGAGGCGACGGGTCTAAAGCCTTTAAGTCAAAATCCCATTTTGAAATTGAACTTTAAAGCACAGAGGCAATGGATGGGACAATATTAAAATTATAGTCAGAATGGTCAAACAAGGTTTTCCAATTTTAATCCCATGTGATTCGTCCGTGTGATGACCTGTTTACATAATTGGTTCCATTAAGGAACATTGGTAGAGAGTAAAACGTTTATCATACCTGACATAGTGTTCACAAGGGATTATTATTAGTCTTCTGATGGAGATGCACGCTTGCTAATAGCCACACCCGCTATTGTGTGTACAATAGTACGTAGAGAGCCCCTTAGTGGTACAACAATGCTCGGAAAAGGCAACTGACAAAGGTTGCCTGACCAAAGTAGCATTCATTAACTATAGCTCATTCATTAACTGCACAACAAGGACAACTTTGCTGTCTCATGTACAATGGACATGTAAATGTGCAAAACAACTAGCTGATAAGACCAATATCAGTCATTATTTTGTGTATGCCTTTTTGGCGTTAAAATATTCTCACAAATAAAAAAGTACAAAACGCGCTCAGGGTTTTTTTTTTTATGTATTGCAGGTCTCGGTGGTAAGAAATTCTTTAGTAACCAATATCTTTGCTGATTAACTTGGCACATTATCAAGAAATAAATCAGAACAACAGAGGTGTAGGAATAGCCCTTCTACAGCTGACCAAGAAGTATACTCTCAACTGGAGCGGAGCTCAAGCTACATTTAAAAGGGAGCGAAGATGTTCTGCAAAGCTCAGCTGATCTGAACTGATCTTTAAGCTGATAATATGTGGATCTGCCTGACCCAAATAATTGATGTAATAACCTAGTTGCCCTGTAGGCCCTTAAGACTGTGTTACTTTCGAGTGGGTTTTTTTTTGTTATCTGATCATTATATCTTAGATCTATGATTCTGATCGGGTAAGAGATATTTTCATTGAGATGGCGCAGCATACGCTCATTACTGCGCGTTCTGCCTTTTCCGATGTTTAACGTGATAACGCAAACTTAATGGTTTACTTTCATTTTTCCTATTGGAGTCTCAAGCAGAGTGGTTGCATTTAAGTTATTGTTCGTTCACAGAGCTAAAATTGTCACACGTAATATCAGTTAGGCTTGACAAGAATGCCTTTTGAAAAAGGTTCTAATCTTTACACCAGCTCAATGCCACCGGACATGGAAATATCGCTATATCAACAGATGTATTTACTCCATTTATATTCACATTAAACTCTGCAATAACAGTGTTATGATCACTTGCAATGTCATAGATCCAAGTTCCATGCATGGCTGTACTATTAAGTCATTCCATACTATGGTTACAGGTCTTGGTCGGTGGTTCTGGTATTGCGTAGCAAGTCATGCTTCAGCTGCCCTTGCAGCAGCTGCACCATCACTTGCCAGACAGTGCCGGAACCACTGACTTGCGACTATAGGTATGTTGGTACTTGAATGAAAGCTCCTTTCGTGAAGAATTTAAATATGCAATAGTCGTCTTAAATCTAGATAAATATATAGAAACATCAGGGACTGGTATGGAATGAGTTAAGACATGTATAATGTAGTGATACAGTAGCCAGAATATAATCAGTAGTAGCATTACAAAGACACTAATCATGTTGTAACACCATTACAAAGTGAACACTCGTCTGTAACTTGCCAGTCTCTATTTTCAGATATAGAAACAAGTAAGCCACAATTAAAATATTCTTTGCCCTCCGCCCTTGAAATATGGTAATTCACCTTCAAAATTGCCAATTAGAAGACACTCATAGCCTACGCTCTAGAAATAGCTTATATGTTCAGTTATTTTATTAGCCTGGGCAACACTAACATCTACATCAATATTATCATAAAGAATGTATACCAACACTGCCAGGATAATGATGAAGCTCACTATAATTTTTTATCCAAAAACTCTAGAAATGTCGTTGGGCGAGATGAGTAGATTAATGCCCAGAACTTTAAGTGACTTATCTCAGAAAGCCCAATCCTTTTCCATACCTTTTTGTATGATCGCTTTTTTACGAAAATTATTATTTTTCCCCAAATATGTAGAGTTATGATACACAAAATATATCAAATCATTTTGTTAGGTTTAAGAAAGGTTTCAGTCATAGAGCAGATACAGAATTTTTTGTTTTCGAGTAACCCAGCAATTTCATTTTTTTTTGGCTAACCCAAGGTTGCCATTTATGCATCTCGTGGGCGTTTTGAGCTTTATTTGCTTTCGATGTTGACTTCCCCTACGGTGACTGGTTTTTGTACCCTAATATTGTGTACTTGACTTGTCGGCCCTATTGCCTTGGCAAAACCTGTTATACATATATATATATATATATATATATATATATATATATATATATGACAATTGTTCCCATTATTGTCAGCATTGTACCAGCAGTGTCTTTTCCTAAGTGCTATGTCACATCAGACCTTGAAATCATGTCAGCAGGTATTAGAAGAGTAATTAACTCCCAGTCATTTTGTTGTGCAACTGAGCAATGGCGCGGCAGAGCCACGCCATTGCTCGGTTGCTCATTTCATTTTCAGCTATTGTGAAGTGGTGGAGGGGCCGTCCATGGTCAGAGTGGTAGTAACTCACTCCCCATTATTTGATCTTCCCAATTTGACTAATGTATTTTCATAGAAAGACTTTGTTTTAAATGCGGCTTTTGGCATGTAAAAAGCTATAGACAAAGCCATTTAACTTCAGAATACATTTTTGTACCATTTGGGTCCTTGAAGTCATTGTTATGTCTTTGCCTTTTCATTACAAGAAACTATATATCTGTGATTGAACGGTTTCAAGCATTATCGAACTTTCGATGCAGTTAGAAATAAATATTCATAAAATGCAAAAAAATAATGTAATGTTATTAAATGTTTATTTTTATTACAGCGATAAGAGAAAACGCAATAGATGTATTAATTAAATGTCAGCTTTGAACATTTATCAGAGAGGTAGAAATATATTTGAAATCTCTGGATCACGAAGCAATAAAGTACAATATTAAATCATTAGCATGCCAACAATATTTTTCTAAAAAATACTTATTCAATCAAACTCTCGCCTTTTATCAAGAAGACCCCTTAAAATCAGGTGTGCGCATAGTTTCGCAAATTACTTAAATATCAGGTCATAATGCACACAGTTTCGCAAATTACTTAAATATCAGGTCATAATGCACACAGTTTCGCATTGGATGATATGCATGATATTATCTTACCTGATGTGAGAGTTCCTATGAGACCTTCACGGTTGCGGTTCCAAGTATATCTGTGGGTTTTAATTGCACGCCCACAAACAATCATACATAAGGAGCATCCGCCACATCATTATTGGACGTCATCCATATTTGAGTTCTTGTGAGCCCTGCCATGTCTTCAAAGCGCATGCGTTATCTATTTCAAACACGTTTTCTCAGTGGTACAACGTATTGTGGAGTGTCTGTAATTTAACATTTGTTATAGTGTTTTTGCAAAACCAACCAGGATAATTATCCTGACATTTCTTCTACAATTATGAAGGTCTACCTTTCAATGGTAAATAAGCACGGCAGTACGCAGTTTTACAGAAAAAGGGGAAACTGATTCATAATAATGCATAATCCATTTGTACACGCATAGATAAAAAAAATAATAATAACTTAGGGCACTTACATATTCGTTGGCTTCACTTTTCTGATGGCCCATTCATCTGTCAGAACAATTGACACGAATATTCAACTGTTCAAAACAATCAGCCAGATCTTGAGCAAGCTGGCTGAGAATACCCATTATCAAGATTGTTCAAAGAGTCAAGCTTAGTTTTGATAATTTTTATTCATTCTTTTCCAAAACATTAAGTGGCTCGGTCAAGTAAAATTGCATTTGGGTACATTTTTGGACACTGCAAAAGTGCCGTAACTTTCATGTGTATTATAGGTGGTCAAACGATTTTTACCTCAGCTGGCTTGTCATTGAGCTGCGGTTATACAATGGGTGGTGATCCGATGTCCATTCTACCATCTGTCTTTGCAACTGGCCGTCTGAAAGCAATACACATTTTGACATCTTCAAATTTGCCAGCCAGATTTTCATCAAACTTGGTAGGCACGTATGTTGGGTTGATTTCTACGCAGTGTACTTAAATGGTCACAGTACATTGATGCTTAGATTTTCCTTTTATGTATGCATATATACACACACATATATATATATATATATATATATATATATATATATATATATATATATATATATATATATATATATATATATATATATATATGTATATATATAGATATATATTGTATTCGTTTATTTTTTTTTTTTTCATTTTTTGGTGAAATATTAAATAATCTTCACAACTACTTAGCCAAATCCTTTCAAAACTGCATAAGAACCCTTCTGCGGACCCTTGACCTCATATTTTCAGCAGGTAGATCTCCAATTTTCTCTAGTAATTTTTTTTTTTTTTTTTTTTTTTTTTTTTTTTAAGGTCTCCCCCGAATCGGTCACTTAGATTGTGCTGAAACTGGGTGAACATGTTTCTCTTGGACAGGTCAAACAAGGTTGTTCACTAGGCGGTGATACAGTTGTTCCCTGATGTTTGAAGAATTTATTTAGTTCAGTACCTGTTGCTTAATGCATACATTTCTAGTAATTATAATGTACGTTAATGGGGTTGTAAATGGATATGCACACTTTTGACTTCTCCTGAACCGTGCCTCACATTTACTTCAATCTTGGTGGGATATACCTCTGGGTGGGTCTCTACCAGTTTGGTGACAAGGTCATAGTACATCGATTTCTTTGGAACACATTAGACAATATCCTAAATCACTCAGACAAATGTTTCACAATTGCAGAGGAACAGCCTTTGGGGTCCTGGACTACCAGTTTCACTCAAAACTAAGTTGGAATGGATGGGTTTCTGCTGTGTGTGTTCATAAAGGAATGCTCTGGTGACTTTCGATTTTACGATTTTTCTATCTGGTTTTGGTAAAATGTTAAAATAATGTTCGTCACTATTACTGCGTCGCAAGTGCTTCGAAATGGCACATGAACATTTTGAGCACCCTTAGAACAGGGCAGTATTGATAATGGGGTGGATTGCATTTGTGTCTTTTTGTCCAGCACTACTTCCTAGTAGTCATTACCCTATCTCGCAGTCCGAACTTTTTACTCCCCATGCGCTAACCTGTCACTGTCTAACTATATATACATATATATATATATATATATATATATATATATATATATATGTGTGTGTGTGTGTGTGTGTGTGTGTGTTTGTGTGTGAAAGAACCATTATCCATATTGCACACGTTCTTCTGCAGAATGTTGTCATAGGCTGTACTAGCCAAAATGAATTAAAGGGTCTTCAGCAGGTTACTACTAAGAACACGTTTCTGAGCCTGTACCCGTACATGTCTATGAGTAACGGCTCTTTGTCTAAGGTAAATATACAGCAAAAACTACCCACATAACAATGCACAAATATTAAAGTGACAAATGATGAGTTAGCTGAATTCGTAAAGTTTTGCTTTTAAATAATGCAAAGCTTCATTTTGAATGAAGAATACCTGTCAAACAAAACATAATTTTCATATTTGTATAGTACAGGTTCAGACAAGAACAATTTGACTTACCCCTGAACCGGTATGTACCCTTCCTAGCTGGATAGTATTTCTTAGTTAAACCACCTGCCTGTGTATAACTGGAGTACATATAAAATGGGGCACTATATTCAGCCCATGTGATGGGTTAAAATCTAAAATCTGTAAAATTTTTGCAGCCATACTTTCTAACAACCTTTGGATATTAACAGCTAAACTTGTGCCGCTTGTCAGAAAAAACTGAAAGTCATTAGCCCTGAAGTACATAAAATGCAACCAAAATATAATTTTTCTTAACCAGATATCAATAACAATTTGGCAAGTTTGTTACTGTCATGGGCCGCTGCTTGCTACCGATAGCCCGGGGGGGGGGGGGGGGGGTAACCTAACAAAAAACAAGCTACCCGAAAATGTTGGATAAGTGAATATTAAAATATAATGATGTCAAAGGATAAAATATAGTGGGAAAAAGGCAAGCATAAAATCTCTAAAATTATTGAAGCCACACTTTCTAACAATCTCTTGATTTAACATCAAAATGTGCAGAAATATTTGAGCAAGGGTACATGTTGAATCCTCTTGAGTCACGTTTATTGTAAATAAATTTGTTTCTTTATGCGAAGTCCTAAAATTCAGAACAAATGATACCAAAATTCAAAATATGTGACAAAAAAAAGTATTAAATCCAATTGCTGCCGAAAACGTGCTTTTCAATAAAGGATAGTTAACTACTTCAAAGTTAAACTTATCTATTTTGTGAAAATGTTTTAAGCAAATCATGTTATTAATGACCCGAATTCCCAAGTGCATAAACACATCTGTGAAACCATCTGAATTGTTACCTTCCAAGGGGACATCTTTGGGTAAATTTATTTAGCAGTTTCACTGACGTTTTGTACATTACCACAGGCAATGTCAGCAATACATCATGCGTTGTTTGAAAATTTTGGTGCCATTTGAGAGTCCCTTGTCATCAATGTATCCATATACTCAAAGTGAAGCCAGATTAAATATAAATCTGCAAGGAACGGGGTGCACTTGCTACCCACTGGAATGACTTTTATTTGTTAAAAACCCACGATCCGCATTGAACAAGAGTTTTACCCTGAGGAAATTTTACACAACCTATCAAATTTCCACAGTAAGATTTCACGTTACTTTTTTAATATTTAACGTGCAACCAATATGCTTTCCTTGAATACAAATTAATATTTATGTATAGTTTACCATTATGTTTAAACATTCTGCTTAATAATTCTTAAAAAAACAACTTTTGCCTCTTTCTATGGGTAGATTGGTGTATTGTGTCTTTCGATAAATTTTTTTTTTAAATCTTTGATTTCAGATAGAAACTTGGGAAAAGTGTTTATAATCCAAAACCAATTAATTTTGCATTTTGTAGAAAGTGAATTACAGTTTTTACGGAAATGATGCCTAATTGCAGTCAAAGACAATGTTACGTCCCTTGATAGTTGTTTTGTTGTGCACTTATGAGTCTAGATTTAAAAGGGTGTTCATAAAATTTAGTTATCTAGATGGAATACAGGCTAGATGGATTACAGGAGTCATCTTAAGAAATTTTGATATCAATATTCCTTTTTTGTCTCATCTGTATGTGTATCTATCAAATTATCAATGGATTGTTTGTGCAAATTATATACGTTATTTCCTATTATGTACGAAATATTGTTTATTCCAAGTTCATTTTTCAAAACATCAATAAAACATGCTTTGCAGATGATCCAAAATTGTCACCTACCTCATCAATGTTAGTGATTACAAAGTTTTCTTGTAGTTCTTTGACTGCTTTTGAAACTTTAGGCTGGTTTGTATTTACCATATTGAAATGCTTAATGTGAGATTTGTAACGATAAATTCTATTTCTGAAGACTCTTGTCAAGATTGATAATAATGCTTCAAATTTCTGAAATTATATTTTTTCCATCTTTTGCCATTTCATACAGTAGAAATAGAATGCATTACATGTATCCCGTGAAATGTTATCAATGTTTAACTCAGGACATATGCAAAGTTTTGTAACTTTTTCACCAAATTTTTTGAAACTGAATTTTGTATTATATCCAAATGACCGGCAGGCATGTGAAGGTTAGCAGAGGAGGGGATGATCACACAGCTCTCTTGTTTTTCACTTTCTTTTTTCCCCGCAAATTTGGCAGTAATATAGGTGGTAACAGATGAATTGTAACGACGTGTTTTCTACTTTGTTTTCTTGTCCAAGCACATCTTGCAAAGCGTTGACACAAAACCGGCATACTTTGCAATGATAAACTAAATTCTCACTCCGCCATACTACAAAGGTAGTGCAAGCACCACTTTCCTATACACGATGAGCTACATGTTCCAACTTTTAACTTCATGTTTATCTGTACTCAACTGTTCCTCTGAAAAACAAAAACAAAAAAACAAAAAAAAAACAAAAAAAAACAAAAACAAAGGTTGCTTTTGTTGTTCAATTTTGTTCCTGTGTTTATCTTTTGGCACACGGAAACCTGGTTCTTCCCGATCGTCAAAAGTGGTGGGAAAAGAGTAAGGCTTTTTATCCATTCAGATGAAGCAACTATTTGTTGAGTTACACTCAAACATATGTTTAGGTATTCATTCCCTATAGACAGGAAATATTTTGGTAGGGATCGTGCAATTGGCACCATGGCGGATACTGCCACACGATGGTACTTACTCTGTAGTTTGGTATATCACATCTAGCATATGCCTTAACTTTCTTGAATCGTATGACCAAATGCTTTGAGCATATGATAAAATATACTGAATGATATATTTGAATCAGCTTACATTTAATAAGTAAAGGCAAAACAACAGCTGCCCATGGCGTGGGTTCGTCACTGAGGTCCAATCCCATGCCAAGGTAAGCTGTTGACCTGGACTTTTATGTCCTATGTAACTGCAAGCATGCCGGTGCTTCGATTAAAGCATGGAACATGAAAGTGGCAACCTTATTGTAATTCAGAGCAGTTCGTTTTACGTAGTTTGGCTTACGTTGCAGTTGACACTGAAAGAGTTAACTTGCACAATATCAACCAATAGATAACAATGCATGGCCTTTCGAACAGCCCTGGCCAGCTGACATTGAAAAATTCTCCCAAAACGAATGTCTTACTAGAGGGAAGATGAGCTTCAGCTACAGCTACACGAAAAACTAGGTACAGGTGGACACATTAAAGCTGGCCTGGACTGAAATGAAGTTTGACCTGATGTATTCTCTGTATAATGACCGACATACTTGACCTAATGATCGTGTTGGTCGTGTACATTGTTTACCAGATACATATGTACAGCAAGGACCGACCTGCCTGGTTAATAGCCCAGAAGGGTATACTACTTGACTTGGATCAAAGGCATTGCAAAAACTATTTTACACATGATGGACTGATTGTATCTTATCAAGATTCTGATATTGATGAACAAAATATGTATGACAAGATTGATAGGTCTTAGGAAAAAAAACATCAATTTGCAACATTACAGGTGTCACTGTCGAGCTTATTGATTCCAACTTACAAAAGCACAATTTCAAAATGACATTCTGCATCTTTATGAGACCATGGGGGAAACAGAATTCCATATTAGTATAGCAGATGTTACTATCACTTTACACATAAAACCAAGCCAACCAAGAGCCCACTGGGTTTCGGGTGGTAAAGGTCTTTTTTGTCTAATACGTTAATGGGTAATGTTAAAATAAACAGTGCTAATGAGACAGTGGTGTGGATGAAATTAGATTCTGTTGGTTCCCACAGATAATACGGTTTAGATTGAATGTGTCTATATGCCACCTGATGGCAGTTTTATACTTGCTGTCCGTTCAATGATCTTCAAGTACAAATTTATAGCTTACCAGTTAAAATATCTCTCTATGTGGTGATTTTATTGCACGCACTGGACCCGTGGTGGACTACGACAACTATATCTCAAATGCTATCCAGGCAGTAACGACCATTGGGTAGAAAATAGTTACCTTGCCAGACTGTCGACAATAAAATAAAGAAGAATTTTGTTCATTTATTCCCAATGGAAAACCTGTGGTCAACCATCTAAAGTCAAATGTACCTAATTAAGGAATGATGGCAAATTTTGAGGTACTACCCAATAGTGAAAAATCAGACTATTTCCCATTATTGTTTGAGTAAAGTGTTTGAAAAGAATTACTCAAGTGTGTGACAATTGAGTAAGTACTGCCAGTTTCTGGCCAAGTGTTTGTGGCTATTTTGTAAAGCTCTCAGGCTGTTTACATTTGGCGGTGGTGTATACATTAACGGTCTGACACCTAATGTTAAATGTAAATTTACATTGAGAGGTTTTTAAAGCACTTAAGCTATTTACATTCAGCGGTAATGTTTACAGTTAACAGTCTGACCACTAGCCTTAAATGTAGATGTACATTTACAAGGGTGTTTGGTCCTTTCTCTGCATATATACACTTAATGGAGCATTAGCAGCTACTTTATTATTATTATTATTATTATTATTATTATTATTATTATTATTATTATTATTATTATTATTATTATTATTATTATTATTTCGGAAAAGTGATTCTTTATGGAGAATGAGGAGTGTTTGTGCTATTAAGTGAGCATTATTTATTCATTTATAATCATGAACTATTCTTATAATGTAGACCAATAATTTAATCACACTTTTACAAGGATCTGGTGGCCCTGAAAAGGGCTATTGGGAGGCACAATAAGTGTATTCCATGCGCATTTTTAAAAATCATCGGTATGCAGCCAGAATGATCACTCTCGTCATAGCTATCATCCCCCAGTCGAATGACCAATAGATCCACTGTACCTTCTTTGGTACCTGACGCCACCATGAAATTCTCTTCTATCCTAATAAGCGTCTGCACTGCCCAGGACAAAGTGTCAACTGTTACTTCTTGCAATCATTACACGTTCAGTTCCTTTGGGTCTTTCAATTTAAATATGTTTTCAAGTCCCGCGGACCTCTTTATTGTACCACATATGATCCCATTGGCGTCAAGTCCACAGTGACAATATCAATACTGCATGCCCATGATGAACAAAAAGGGTAATGTATGTCCCCTGTTCAAAAAGAACGACAAGCAAACAAAAAACAACCACAGGCCCATCTCATTGCTCTGCAATGTCTCTCAAAGTTTCGAATGCTTAATTTACAATGTCTTGTATGAGTACTATATATGTTATGTACTTTTGACCTCTAGAAATTCCTGGTTTCACTCAAATGACTCAACAATAGATCAGCTTCTCACACATGATGGAACTGTCAAATTCACTTGAATCCGTTCAGTATGAAGTGGCACGCGTTTGTTCGGGTGCACTGAATGGTACTCCTCGCCATTCACTCCTTAATGAGTTAGATTGGCCAACTTAGACCAGAAGACGCCACCACTGTAAACTGATTCTAATTTATAAAATGGTCTATAGGTTGAGCGTCAGTTATCTTTCAGATCTGGTCCATTTCATGCCGTTCAGCTAACCTACCATTATTGCAATCGTCGGAATATGAGACAAATGTAATTTAAATCCAATCATTTTGGTAATTCTCTCATTCCCTCTGCATTTTATCTTTAGAAAGATCTCCGGGATGGCAATCTACTTCACCTGCTCAATTTAAATCTAAGCTTAGAGGTACTATTTTGCCCATAGATGTTGTCGCTGGTCGCTATTCGCGTGACAAAAGATTTCCTTATATTATACATACACAACTAAGTTTTGATTGTTGTCGTCTTAGTTCTCATCTTTACAGATTAAACAATCTTCTGTCTGCAGTGTTTAATTGTTAATATCCTAATAACAGTACATACCATGTCTTTCTGGAATCTCCTCTCGTCATACCATCGAGTATTTGAGTGTCCTTATTGAAAACGGTTTGCAATATTTTGTAGTCAATCCAAACCTATTTGTTCACTTAGCAGGTGATAGAGTTCTTACTTGTCTCACACATGGTAATAAGAATCTTTCGCCTAGGAAAACTAAAACATTTTTATTCTGTCCAAATCTTTATTATAGATACAAGACGGTTTATGTCTTGAGTTGGTATAAGATGAACATTGTGTCAGAATAGATACAAGACAGTTTATGTCTTGGGTTGGTATGAGATGAATATCATGTTAGTACACTGACCAATTTATTTCTCCTGTGTGTTTTGTACATATGATTGTCTCTCTGTGTCTGGAGTGCCTTCAAGTTGGTATTTTTGTACTAATTGGCAATGCAGGTGAAAAAATATTTTTAAATTGAACTAAGTTATCAGTAGCCCATGAGCCGAGTAAGCTGTGGGGAATGTGTAAGCAAACATTTGGGTCTGTATATATATATATATATATATATATATATATATATATATATATATATATATATATATATATATATATATATATACATATATATATATATATATATATATATATATATATATATATATATATATATATATATATAAGTTGAGCCACTGCCTAATGTGGACACCTGTCCATTGTGGACACGTTTGCTAAGTCCCAACAGTGTCCGCATTGACGGGTTTCAATGTATGTAATTTTGCAATAGCCATTCGTTGTACGTCAGAGAATTAAAATGATGTGCGTAAGGAAAACAACAGACAAACTGAAACAAACAGATAGAGAGAAAGAAAGAAAGAAAGAAAGAAAGAAAGAAAGAAAGAAAGAAAGAAAGAAAGAAAGAAAATGAAGGAAAGAGTCCTATCCACTAAACTAGAATAATAGAGGTTGCTCCTCTACATAGTTGTAAACATTCGGCCATTCCAATTCATGTGTTGAAATTGTCGTTTTAAACATGTGGAATGTAATATAGAGCAAACTTTACTTTTTCATTGACCATTTTTCCGAGTCCATTTTTGAAATAATTCCTTCACATTAATGTTTTATTGTTTCTGAATACACTAGCTGTCACGTAGACAAGATCAAAAATTATGAATAATTCATAAATCCCTTTTGTCATTTCCGCGAGCTGCTGTGACTCTGGTCCTCCCTGATCTCAACGGTCCAGAGAGCATACCGTCTTAGTGTATGGGTGCAGTGCAGAACTCATTGTGTGGTGTTTTGAATCTGAAAAGTTAAATTCCATTAAAAGTACCGATTGACACAATGCTTTTGCGAAAATTTGTTTAAATGAGTTGGGGCATGGGGTGGACGTCCTTACGAGGCGTTTCAGCCGATCCTAAACAACATGTGTGGGATACAACGTCTTGGTGGGATATACCTCTGGGTGGGTCTCTACCAGTTTGGTGACAAGGTCATAGTACATCGATTTCTTTGCAACACATTAGACAATATCCTAAATCACTCAGACAAATGTTTCACAATTGCAGAGGAAAAGCCTTTGGGGTCCTGGACTACCAGTTTCACTCAAAACTAAGTTGGAATGGATGGGTTTCTGCTGTGTGTGTTCATAAAGGAATGCTCTGGTGACTTTCGATTTTACGATTTTTCTATCTGGTTTTGGTAAAATGTTAAAATAATGTTCGTCACTATTACTACGTCGCAAGTGCTTCGAAATGGCACATGAACATTTTGAGCACCCTTAGAACAGGGCAGTATTGATAATGGGGTGGATTGCATTTGTGTCTTTTTGTCCAGCACTACTTCCTAGTAGTCATTACCCTATCTCGCAGTCCGAACTTTTTACTCCCCATGCGCTAACCTGTCACTGTCTAACTATATACATATATATATATATATGTGTGTGTGTGTGTGTGTGTGTGTCTGTGTGTGTGTGTGTGTGTGTGTGAAAGAACCATTATCCATATTGCACACGTTCTTCTGCAGAATGTTGTCATAGGCTGTACTAGCCAAAATGAATTAAAGGGTCTTCAGCAGGTTACTACTAAGAACACGTTTCTGAGCCTGTACCCGTACATGTCTATGAGTAACGGCTCTTTGTCTAAGGTAAATATACAGCAAAAACTACCCACATAACAATGCACAAATATTAAAGTGACAAATGATGAGTTAGCTGAATTCGTAAAGTTTTGCTTTTAAATAATGCAAAGCTTCATTTTGAATGAAGAATACCTGTCAAACAAAACATAATTTTCATATTTGTATAGTACAGGTTCAGACAAGAACAATTTGACTTACCCCTGAACCGGTATGTACCCTTCCTAGCTGGATAGTATTTCTTAGTTAAACCACCTGCCTGTGTATAACTGGAGTACATATAAAATGGGGCACTATATTCAGCCCATGTGATGGGTTAAAATCTAAAATCTGTAAAATTTTTGCAGCCATACTTTCTAACAACCTTTGGATATTAACAGCTAAACTTGTGCCGCTTGTCAGAAAAAACTGAAAGTCATTAGCCCTGAAGTACATAAAATGCAACCAAAATATAATTTTTCTTAACCAGATATCAATAACAATTTGGCAAGTTTGTTACTGTCATGGGCCGCTGCTTGCTACCGATAGCCCGGGGGGGGGGGGGGGGGGGGTAACCTAACAAAAAACAAGCTACCCGAAAATGTCGGATAAGTGAATATTAAAATATAATGATGTCAAAGGATAAAATCAAGTAGGAAAAAGGCAAGCATAAAATCTCTAAAATTATTGAAGCCACACTTTCTAACAATCTCTTGATTTAACACCAAAATGTGCAGAAATATTTGAGCAAGGGTACATGTTGAATCCTCTTGAGTCACGTTCATTGTAAATAAATTTGTTTCTATATGCGAAGTCCTAAAATTCAGAACAAATGATACCAAAATTCAAAATATGTGACAAAAAAGAGTATTAAATCCAATTGCTGCCGAAAACGTGCTTTTCAATAAAGGATAGTTAACTACCTCAAAGTTAAACTTATCTATTTTGTGAAAATGTTTTAAGCAAATCATGTTATTAATGACCCGAATTCCCAAGTGCATAAACACATCTGTGAAACCATCTGAATTGTTATCTTCCAAGGGGACATCTTTGGGTAAATTTATTTAGCAGTTTCACTGACGTTTTGTACATTACCACAGGCAATGTCAGCAATACATCATGCGTTGTTTGAAAATTTTGGTGCCATTTGAGAGTCCCTTGTCATCAATGTATCCATATACTCAAAGTGAAGCCAGATTAAATATAAATATGCAAGGAACGGGGTGCACTTGCTACCCACTGGAATGACTTTTATTTGTTAAAAACCCACGATCCGCATTGAACAAGAGTATTACCCTGAGGAAATTTTACACAACCTATCAAATTTCCACAGTAAGATTTCACGTTACTTTTTTAATATTTAACTTGCAACCAATATACTTTCTTTGAATACAAATTGATATTTATGTATAGTTTACCATTATGTTTAAACATTCTGCTTAATAATGCTTAAAAAACAACTTTTGCCTCTTTCTACGGGTAGATTTGTGTATTGTGTCTTTCAATAAATTTTTTTTTAAATCTTTGATTTCAGATAGAAACTTGCGAAATGTGTTTATAATCCAAAACCAATTAATTTTGTAGTTTGTAGAAAGTGAATTACAGTTTTTACGGAAATGATGCCTAATTGCAGTCAAAGACAATGTTACGTCCCTTGATAGTTGTTTTGTTGTGCACTTATGAGTCTAGATTTAAAAGGGTGTTCATAAAATTTAGTTATCTAGATGGAATACAGGCTAGATGGATTACAGGAGTCATCTTAAGAAATTTTGATATCAATATTCCTTTTTCGTCTCATCTGTATGTGTATCTATCAAATTATCAATGGATTGTTTGTGCAAATTATATACGTTATTTCCTATTATGTACGAAATATTGTTTATTCCAAGTTCATTTTTCAAAACATCAATAAAATATGCTTTGCAGATGATCCAAAATTGTCACCTACCTCATCAATGTTAGTGATTACAAAGTTTTCTTGTAGTTCTTTGACTGCTTTTGAAACTTTAGGCTGGTTTGTATTTACCATATTGAAATGCTTAATGTGAGATTTGTAACGATAAATTCTATTTCTGAAGACTCTTGTCAAGATTGATAATAATGCTTCAAATTTCTGAAATTATATTTTTTCCATCTTTTGCCATTTCATACAGTAGAAATAGAATGCATTACATGTATCCAGTGAAATGCTATCAATGTTTAACTCAGGACATATGCAAAGTTTTGTAACGTTTTCACCAAATTTTTTGAAACTGAATTTTGTATTATATCCAAATGACCGGCAGGCATGTGAAGGTTAGCAGAGGAGGGGATGATGACACTGCTCTCTTGTTTTTCACTTTCTTTTTTCCCCCCAAATTTGACAGTAATATAGGTGGTAACAGATGAATTGTAACGACGTGTTTTTTACTCTGTTTTCTTGTCCAAGCACATCTTGCAAAGCGTTGACACAAAACCGGCATACTTTGCAATGATAAACTAAATTCTCACTCCGCCATACTACAAAGGTAGTGCAAGCACCACTTTCGTATACACGATGAGCTACATGTTCCAACTTTTAACTTCATGTTTATCTGTGCTCAACTGTTCCTCTGCAAAACAAAACAAAAAAACAAAAAAAACCAAAAAAAACAAAAAAAAACAAAAAAACAAAAAACGAAAAAAAAAAAAAAAAAAAAAGAAAAAAAAAACAAAGGTTGCTTTTGTTGTTCAATTTAGTTCCTGTGTTTATCTTTTGGCACACGGAAACCTGGTTCTTCCCGATCGTCAAAAGTGGTGGGAAAAGGGTAAGGCTTTTTATCCATTCAGATGAAGCAACTATTTGTTGAGTTACACTCAAACATATGTTTAGGTATTCATTCCCTATAGACAGGAAATATTTTGGTAGGGATCGTGCAATTGGCACCATGGCGGATACTGCCACACGATGGTACTTACTCTGTAGTTTGGTATATCACATCTAGCATATGCCTTAACTTTCTTGAATCGTATGACCAAATGCTTTGAGCATATGATAAAATATACTGAATGATATATTTGAATCAGCTTACATTTAATAAGTAAAGGCAAAACAACCGCTGCCCATGGCGTGGGTTCGTCACTGAGGTCCAATCCCATGCCAAGGTAAGCTGTTGACCTGGACTTTTATGTCCTATGTAACTGCAAGCATGCCGGTGCTTCGATTAAAGCATGGAACATGAAAGTGGCAACCTTATTGTAATTCAGAGCAGTTCGTTTTACGTAGTTTGGCTTACGTTGCAGTTGACACTGAAAGAGTTAACTTGCACAATATCAACCAATAGATAACAATGCATGGCCTTTCGAACAGCCCTGGCCAGCTGACATTGAAAAATTCTCCCAAAACGAATGTCTTACTAGAGGGAAGATGAGCTTCAGCTACAGCTACACGAAAAACTAGGTACAGGTGGACACATTAAAGCTGGCCTGGACTGAAATGAAGTTTGACCTGATGTATTCTCTGTATAATGACCGACATACTTGACCTAATGATCGTGTTGGTCGTGTACATTGTTTACCAGATACATATGTACAGCAAGGACCGACCTGCCTGGTTAATAGCCCAGAAGGGTATACTACTTGACTTGGATCAAAGGCATTGCAAAAACTATTTTACACATGATGGACTGATTGTATCTTATCAAGATTCTGATATTGATGAACAAAATATGTATGACAAGATTGATAGGTCTTAGGAAAAAAAACATCAATTTGCAACATTACAGGTGTCACTGTCGAGCTTATTGATTCCAACTTACAAAAGCACAATTTCAAAATGACATTCTGCATCTTTATGAGACCATGGGGGAAACAGAATTCCATATTAGTATAGCAGATGTTACTATCACTTTACACATAAAACCAAGCCAACCAAGAGCCCACTGGGTTTCGGGTGGTAAAGGTCTTTTTTGTCTAATACGTTAATGGGTAATGTTAAAATAAACAGTGCTAATGAGACAGTGGTGTGGATGAAATTAGATTCTGTTGGTTCCCACAGATAATACGGTTTAGATTGGATGTGTCTATATGCCACCTGATGGCAGTTTTATACTTGCTGTCCGTTCAATGATCTTCAAGTACAAATTTATAGCTTACCAGTTAAAATATCTCTCTATGTGGTGATTTTATTGCACGCACTGGACCCGTGGTGGACTACGACAACTATATCTCAAATGCTATCCAGGCAGTAACGACCATTGGGTAGAAAATAGTTACCTTGCCAGACTGTCGACAATAAAATAAAGAAGAATTTTGTTCATTTATTCCCAATGGAAAACCTGTGGTCAACCATCTAAAGTCAAATGTACCTAATTAAGGAATGATGGCAAATTTTGAGGTACTACCCAATAGTGAAAAATCAGACTATTTCCCATTATTGTTTGAGTAAAGTGTTTGAAAAGAATTACTCAAGTGTGTGACAATTGAGTAAGTACTGCCAGTTTCTGGCCAAGTGCTTGTGGCTATTTTGTAAAGCTCTCAGGCTGTTTACATTTGGCGGTGGTGTATACATTAACGGTCTGACACCTAATGTTCAATGTAAATTTACATTGAGAGGTTTTTAAAGCACTTAAGCTATTTACATTCAGCGGTAATGTTTACAGTTAACAGTCTGACCACTAGCCTTAAATGTAGATGTACATTTACAAGGGTGTTTGGTCCTTTCCCTGCATATATACACTTAATGGAGCATTAGCAGCTACTTTATTATTATTATTATTATTATTATTATTATTATTATTATTATTATTTCGGAAAAGTGATTCTTTATGGAGAATGAGGAGTGTTTGTGCTATTAAGTGAGCATTATTTATTCATTTATAATCATGAACTATTCTTATAATATAGACCAATAATTTAATCACACTTTTACAAGGATCTGGTGGCCCTGAAAAGGCCCATTGGGAGGCACAATAAGTGTATTCCATGTGCATTTTCAAAAATCATTGGTATGCAGCCAGAATGATCACTCTCGTCATAGCTATCATCCCCCAGTCGAATGACCATTAGATCCACTGTACCTTCTTTGGAACCTGAAGGCACCATGAAATTCTCTTCTATCCTAATAAGCGTCTGCACTGCCCAGAACAAAGTATCAACTGTTACTTCTTGCAATCATTACACGTTCAGTTCCTTTGGGTCTTTCAATTTAAATATGTTTTCGAGTGCCGCGGATCTCTTTATTGTACCACATATGATCCCATTGGCGTCAAGTCCACAGTGACAATATCAATACTGCATGCCCATGATGAACAAAAAGGGTAATGTATGTCCCCTGTTCAAAAAGAACGACAAGCAAACAAAAAACAACCACAGGCCCATCTCATTGCTCTGCAATGTCTCTCAAAGTTTCGAATGCTTAATTTACAATGTCTTGTATGAGTACTATATATGTTATGTACTTTTGACCTCTAGAAATTCCTGGTTTCACTCAAATGACTCAACAATAGATCAGCTTCTCACACATGATGGAACTGTCAAATTCACTTGAATCCGTTCAGTATGAAGTGGCACACGTTTGTTCGGGTGCAGTGAATTGTACTCCTCGCCATTCACTCCTTAATGAGTAAGATTGGCCAGCTTAGGCCAGAAGACGCCAGCACTGTAAACTGATTCTGATTTATAAAATGGTATATAGGTTGAGCGTCAGTTATCGTTCAGATCTGGTCCATTTCATGCCGTTCAGCTAACCTACCATTATTGCAATCGTCGGAATATGAGACAAATGTAATTTAAATCCAATCATTTTGGTAATTCTCTCATTCCCTCTGCATTTTATCTTTAGAAAGATCTTCGGGATGGCAATCCACTTCACTTGCTCAATTTAAATCTAAGCTTAGAGTCTACTTCACTTGCTCAATTTAAATCTAAGCTTAGAGGTACTATTTTGTCTGTTGAAGTTGTCGCTGGTCGCTATTCGCGTGACAAAAGATTTCCTTATATTATACATACCCAACTACGTTTTGATTGTTGTCGTCTTAGTTCCCATCTTTACAGATTAATACTCTTCTGTCTGCAGTGTTTAATTGTTTTGATTGTTGTCGTCTTAGTTCTCATCTTTACAGATTAATACTCTTCTGTCTGCAGTGTTTAATTGTTAATATCCTAATAACAGTACATACCATGTCTTTCTGGAATCTCCTCTCGTCATACCATCGAGTATTCGAGTGTCCTTATTGAAAACGGTTTGCAATATTTTGGAGTCAATCCAAACCTATTTGTTCACTTAGCAGGTGATAGAGTTCTTACTTGTCTCACACATGGTAATAAGAATCTTTCGCCTGGGAAAACTAAAACATTTTTATTCTGTCCAAATCTTTGTTATAGATACAAGACGGTTTATGTCTTGAGTTGGTATAAGATGAACATTATGTCAGAATAGATACAAGACAGTTTATGTCTTGGGTTGGTATGAGATGAATATCATGTTAGTACACTGACCAATTTATTTCTCCTGTGTGTTTTGTACATATGATTGTCTCTCTGTGTCTGGAGTGCCTTCAAGTTGGTATTTTTGTACTACTTGGCAATGCAGATGAAAAAATATCTTTAAATTAAACTAAGTTATCAGTAGCCCATGAACCGAGTAGGCTGTGGGGAATGTGTAAGCAAACATTTGGGTCTTAATCAACGACATATATATATATGTATAAGTTGAGCCACTGCCTAATGTGGACACCTGTCAATTGTGGACACTTTTGCTAAGTCCCAACGGTGTCCGCATTGACGGGTTTCAATGTATGTAATTTTGCAAAAGCCATTCGTTGTACGTCAGAGAATTAAAATGATGTGCGTAACGAAAACAACAGACAAACTGAAACAAACAGATAGAGAGAAAGAAAGAGAGAAAGAAAGAAAGAAAGAAAGAAAGAAAGAAAGAAAGAAAGAAAGAAAGAAAGAAAGAAAGAAAAAAAGAAAGAAAGAAAGAAAATGAAGGAAAGAGTCCTATCCACTAAACTAGAATAATAGAGGTTGCTCCTCTACACAGTTGTAAACATTCGGCCATTCCAATTCATGTGTTGAAATTGTCGTTTTAAACATGTGGAATGTAATATAGAGCAAACTTTACTTTTTCATTGTCCATATTTCCGAGTCCATTTGTGAAATAATTCCTTCACATTAATGTTTTATTGTTTCTGAATACACTAGCTGTCACGTAGACAAGATGAAAAATTATGAATAATTCATAAATCCCTTTTGTCATTCCCGCGAGCTGCTGTGACTCTGGCCCTCCCTGATCTCAACGGTCCAGAGAGCATACCGTCCTAGTGTTTGGGTGCAGTGCAGAACTCATTGTGTGGTGTTTTGAATCTGAAAAGTTAAATTCCATAAAAAGTAACGATTGACACAATGCTTTTGCGAAAATTTGTTTAAATGAGTTGGGGCATGGGGTGGACGTCCTTACAAGGCGTTTCAGCCCATCCTAAACAACGTGTGTCAGCCTTCAGTATACGGCCACATGTCAGGAGATAACTGTCCATACGAGTTGCTCCCTTCATAGAGACAAGTGTGCTCTTGATTGTTTTGACATTCTCACCCACCAAAAGTGGCAAACAAAGGGAATATACCAGCTTTAACATTAGACTAAGTCAGGTGCAGGAACGTATGTATACGCAAAACCCTGTTTGCCACCATCAATTCTACATGGGGCGAAATGAGAGAAAGTTGGTAATTATGGTTGTAATTGTAATGATCGCCAAATACATGTGAGTTTTAAACATAGTACTCAAAACGGTATCAATTGACATGTTTTCAAGACCATTGCAGGCGTTAATAAGAAAGATTAAGAGCACTTATTTGTCCTTATAGGAGTGTTGATCATTACTGTCATTTCAATCTTCTATGTCGCTAGTTCCGCTAATTGCAGTGCTGGTCATAGAAGCTGCATTATTAATGGCTTTACATTTGCTGTATATGACGTAAATTATGGTGTAAAATATGTTATTGTGCTGTTCGTTATCATTATTGTGACATCATCGTTATCCTTAATTATCCTCCCAACAAAACCGGACCTCATCCAGTAATTTGATACCTGCTTCTAATCCACACCAAGGAAAGCTGTTAACCGGGTGCTTGCTGTCTTTTATCTTTTTAGCCCTCGTCTACCATTCTAACTCATTTTCCAATTAGTGCTCAAATTATATATTAGAGGTTCGAATACGTACGGGAGCAATTATAGCCGGACAGATTTCTGCAGACCAAGCACAATGGTTATATACTCATGTTGGGGGGGGGGGTACATGGTCAGAAGCGTCTTCCCACCAGACAGATGTAGCAGCCGAACTGTGAGGAGGGCCTTATCTGTTTGCAATATGTGCAGTAGACCAGGAGGCGCATCTGACCTTCACTTTCCTCGCCATTTTCAAAGTAGAAAGACGTACTCTGAAGAGCTTGTGGTTTACAAGTTTAAATTTTATTCCGATGGGAATTTTCTGGCAAACCTTTCCCACCCTCAAGACCTAATAAAAAGTAAACTATTACAACTTGTAATGATTGGGTGGGTCCGTCCCGCTCCTCGAGGTTGGCTCTGCTTATGGCGTGTCACTCATTTTATGCATTCAATGCACCAGTAAACCATTGGTTAAGTTCTCTGTTTATCAAAATATGTGACAAGCGGCTGAGGAAACTTTAAACTTGATTACTGAACAGTAATATTTCAAGGTAATAACCGTCTTATTCTTTCATGGGCCACAAACATACCGTATATGGGTTTTTATCCGTAGGCATCAATTTTCAGGTCACTTTATGTGCTTCAAGAGGTTGGTTGGATCAGTTGGGAAAATCTACAGAGGAATCTAAAGGGCAGGTGTACTTTTCTGGCTGTACAACTTTTGTTAAATTTTGAAAATGCTTCAAACAAACACACACACACACACACACACACGTACACACACACTTCCAGGACTAGCCCTCACAGGTGGCTGGTCTGTTCATGAGGCGGAGGCGGTTCAGCCCGACAAAAATGCATTTGATGATTTCTCTTTGATATGGCTGGGTATGTTCTTCACGGCTAAGTGTTTTTGATCCATTGCTGATTGGTGTCGATGGATTGGCTGGTAAGATACTCGTCGCTGTTGCTGGTTCTACAACCAAATCACAAGCACCACAGTCACGAATAATTTTTACAAGTCTTCACAGTAACCATGATAATGGGTGATGCTCCTAGTGAGGGAAAGCAGTGCCTGTTGTGAATTATGGTTTTTGTATACTTTTGTGTTTTCTGCTCGGCCTATCGCACTGCCTTGTACGCCAGAAACTTAAAATTATGTGCGTAATGAAAACAGCAGACAAATTGAAACAGAGATAGAGAGAGAGAGAAAGAAAGAAAGAAAGAAAGAAAGAGTCCTATCCACTAAACTAGAATAATAGAGGTTGCTCCTCTACATAGTTGTAAACATTCGGCCATTCCAATTCATGTGTTGTAATTGTCGTTTTAAACATGTGGAATGTAATATTGAGCAAACTTCCCTTTTATATTGTCCATATTTCCGAGTTCATTTTTGAAATAAATGTTTCACATTAATGTTTCGTTGTTTCCGCATACAATAGCTGTCACTAACACATGATTAAAATTTATAAATAATTCATAAATCTCTTTTGTCATTCCCGCAAGCTGCCGTGGATATGGTCTCCACTGATTTCAATGGTCCAGAGAGTATACCGTAGTTAAGTTCTATCACAGCATTGTTACATTGAGGGATTTTAACTTACTCATGTGATAACTTTATGCATAGTTTGGTTTGTTCTTGTGTAATTGTTAATTTTTTCTAGTCTACATTTTAACGCAGCTTTGCTGAAATTACTTGCTTGATATTGAGCATAAAGAGCAGCATACTTTTTGTACAAATACACAAATGCTCGTGGTTTGTTCTGCATTTCCCTTTATATTAGAGCTCTACACCGGTCAGAAAGTACCAAATAACCAATCATTGTGATAATAAACTTGGTACATTATTCAAACGTAAATCAGACAAACAAAGCTGTGTAATTAGCCCGTAATCAGCTGACCAAGAAGTATGCTCTCAACTGGAGCTGACCTGAACTCCTGCTACTTTTGAAACTGAGCAAATATGGGATGCAATGCTGAGCTGATTTGTGCTGCGCTTGCAGCTGAGAGTATGTGGATATCTCTGACCCACCTACGTGACACAATATCCTGGTTGTTCCGAGGCATCCATTTCGGACCTCATGCGGAATATATAAGGTTTCATTAACATAATCTAAAAACAAAGGAAAGTAAGAACCATACAGAACCAATATACATTATATGACTAGGTGACCCAGGGTCTTCTGGCACGTACCCACCCGTAATAGTAAATGTGTTAAACTTTCATGCAGCTGAGTCAACATTGTGAATATTGTGGCCTTCACATACAGTTCGCCCTTCTAAAGGTTATCAGTTCTACGCAAAATGCGTACAGCCAACGCGTTAGAGGTGCCTTGACTTTATTGTCTGTGGGTATACGCTGTGCAGACGGTGCGTAGACTCAGCGTATAGAGAGCGTAGAGGCTGCGCAGAAGCTGCGTACAGACCACATGGACAACCCGCTGACAGTTCATAGAATAGTTTATCTAGGGGTATAAGAACGCAAAAAACCACATCAGTCTATGCAGACATCTGACAGTCAAAGACTTGAGGTGTCAGTCATTCATGTACAATGCATATACGTATTGACTGGTTATTCTTTCCGGGGGGGGGGGGGGCAGGTATAAGGGCTATGTGGAACCATTGGTCAGTCGGTCACATAGTAGTTATAAACAAGCTTACATGTATATACCTTTAATTTATATTTTGTATTTGGCACAATTAACGTACTGGTCACTAAAATTTTCTGAATGAAAATAAGCCACAGGCTAATCGTTGAAGGTCTCGCTCCGCCACCCATCCAAATATAATACACATACACTTAAATTGATGCAAAGTGCCGTCTCACAAACGTCACTTCATGATCTGTTTAGATTTATAATGATCACTGCACCATTTACAATAATATCTGTATAGGCATGTCAATCTTTCTTAGAATTTACTACGCTCCATTTTCACCATTTTGGCAGTTATAACGAATTCATACCAATAGGCCTACAAAGTCAATGATTTCTTGTTTTAGATCAATGCACCGAAAGCATTGCATTTATGTCCGCTTGTCTGCAGTAATTTAAGTCGAATAAATCTAGGATGGACAGATAGCACATAACCTATTATAGACCTAGCTGTTCTTTGTTGGTTTTCGTTTTGAGAGACAGACAGACAGATAGACAGACACAGAGAGAGAGAGAGAGAGAGAGAGAGAGAGAGAGAGAGAGACAGATTTATTTTGTCATCAGCGTCCAAGTTTTTTTTAAAATGTACACAAAGTATCGGAAGTTTTAATTTATTTAGTCCCCTTGTATTGGTGTAGCACTGTGAAAATAATATTCAGCAGAAAATCGAAACTACGATATTGAAAGAGCTTACTGCACAGCCATTGATGTGAATGCAGCGAAGATTCAAATGTCCCAAAGTTCATGTAGTAGACATGGAAGGCCAGGCAAGAAAAGCATGGCATGATTTTTTTTACCCGACCCTCCTACCCTTTCTCTTACTGCATAGGCCCAGCCGCCAAAATTATATGGAAAGAAAATTACAATTCATTTGCATTGAATTTGTATTATTTCGTTTCCTGTTGAAGAATACCTCGCTCAAAACTATCGATTAGCCAAGACAGTGGCGAGAAAAAGCTACGTTGTATCAACAAAGAAGTGCAGAACAACATGTGACCTGCTGGCCATGTAATGTATGGGGGTTTCCTGCTATATTTCGCGGGGCCTGCTTCCACACACGTGCGGACATATTTTAACAAAATTGCGATTGGGTAGATCGGGGGAAACGGGACACTTAAGTATTTAACCTTGAAAATAAGAACATTTTAACTTTACGGTTGGAAATAATTGTCAAATTTGCACAGAACTGTCACTTTTCTAACATTTGGACACCCTGATGATGGCTCCTTGTTAAGAATATAATAAAAAAGGGGCATTCAAAAAAGATAGTCAGTGTCCCGTTTTCCACCCAGTTTGGGTGGGAAACGGGACATCCTATTAGGGTAAAACGGGAAATTTTGTAATAGTCATTTAGAATGTCTAAACGTTAAAAGACTGTAGTTTTATTAAATCTTGAACAATAAGCAGCATTGATACGCCATGCTCTGTAGAGAATCTACTTTGGGTCCTCTTCATATGTTGCAGTTTTCACAGTCAAAATGAATATGATGTTGAATCAGGAAAAATACGAGATATAATGATTGTCAAACGACCATTATAATTTTCTCGTATCATGATATTCTTTTCAAAATGTCTAAAAGTTGACAAGACTGTAATTATATTCACATGTGTTTTCGAGCATTAACTGACATAGCAGAGGACACGTCACAGGTTCTCTTAATATGATGAAGCTTCAAATTAAGTTAATATATAATGTCCAATTATGAACAGAGAGAGAGAGAGAGAGAGAGAGAGAGAGATGTAATGATTGTCAAAATGACCATTATAATTTACTTGTATCAGGATATTTCTCATACCATCAGTGTCACAAGATCTTTTAAACATCTTAAACTATTAACTAGAAGGGTTTGGTGCAAAGATCTGATAAGTCCCACTTTGGTGAAATGGAGCAAAACGGACTTTAAAGTATGTCAAGCTAACTCTTGCATTGAATATCTACAATTATTTTGTAAGAATTGCTTTAATATTTACACAAGAAAAAGATGACACCATTAAAAATACATTTTGGCAAGTTTGGGGCAAAGATTGATAACCTGAGTTAACAGGCCTTTGCGCCAAACCCTATTTATTGTCAGAACTATGCAAGAAATCTGTCTGTGGATTAAATGCGACAGAGGTCACAGATAAAGCCCGCCATGGTGGGTTGACCATCAGAACAGTCCTGACAGGTGGTACACACTATCCAATCTTCCATTGGAGGATCCACATATAATTCATCGCAGGATATACAACGACATTCTTCGTCGGAACCTTGGTCATTAGTACTCAAGTTTGCCAACTTTTTTTTTTGCTTTTTCGTTGATTTTGCACTCTTTTTATTGTTTTTTTCAGCTTAGGTTTTTCCTTTTTCGGCCCAGTTTTTGTCTTCTTTGAGGCCTCTTGTTCTAATATTTGGACATTTTCAATTGAATTCAAAATGCGTGATTCAGTGGTCTTTCTCCCTTTAGTTGATTTTTTTCTGTTTCTCTTTGGTACAGAAAGAATGTCGGCAAATGTTATTTTTCTCTTTGTTGGTTTATTAGTTGTTACAGTAGTCTTTGTTGCAGCCTTTAACCTTTTCCAAGTTGAATAAATTGCATCCTTTGTTCCACCATATCCTGTGGCATAATGCTTTGAAAAGAGCAGCTTTTATTGTGCAGTAAGTGAAGTTTCCACAGCTGTTAATGCCATTTGTGGAGGGCAGGGCTGAGATGTGCTTGGTAGGTTAGAGTTTGCACGTTCGTTAT
The DNA here is from genome assembly GCA_964020975.1 of Hermodice carunculata. Lineage (NCBI taxonomy): Eukaryota > Metazoa > Annelida > Polychaeta > Eunicida > Amphinomidae > Hermodice > Hermodice carunculata. Next base: position 47,731,103 of record OZ026618.1, on the reverse strand, counting down.
CGTTTTCAGAAGCAGTTAACAACTCTGCAATACTTTCCCGGACATCAGGTTCAACACTTTCGAGTGAAATGTCTGCAATGCTAGAATCAGCTTCAGCATTTGGAGTGGAAGATTCTGGTACAACTTCACTCTCTGCTGACACAGTTATGTTAATTCCATTTGCTGAAGCAGATAGTCTCTCTGCAGATAATGGAGTTGAACTTTGGTGAGGTGAATCCTCAACTTGTTGAACTGTCCAAGTATTTGTTGATGTGGGTCTTGGAGTGGAGGAAATGGATGGATGCCTTGCTAAACTTCCTTCGACAGGGTCATTTACAGCTGTAGCATCTCTTGCAGCTGAACAAGATGGCGTGGAAGAAGTTTCAGGCAATGATGCCTGCCCAGAAGATTATCCTTGAGGTGGTACATCTTTGTCTGTTATATCTGCAGCCTTCAAGGCACTGACCGGGATAACTGCACTGTTGATAGGGCATACCCAACACGATCGGAAACCACTGATTGCTACCTCCATTGTAGCAGCTTTCAAGTAGGCCTCAGAGAAAAGTGAACAAAAGTCATAGCACGTGATGACTTCTCCAGGATGAAGGCACATAAACTGGGCACACTTCTGGTTCCAGTTTACCTTTAGACTTTCAAATACAGCTTTGTCTAAAGGTTGCAGCCAGTGGGTGCAATCGGGTGGCAGGCATAGCAGAATGATTTTCTCCTCCATTGCATACTTCATTGCTTGAAGTGATTTTGTACGTGCGCTATGAGCATCTAGTAGCAGAATTGTGTAGCCACTCACAAAACTCTTCTTGTGCTTTGTGAAATGCTTAAACCAGTCAAGAAAAAGCTCTTTATCCATATAACCAGTATCACTAAGGGTGACCAAGGACCCTGGTGGTGACCCTTTCTCTAGCTGAGGATTCATACTCTTACCCTTAAATTTTATCTTTGGTGGAACAAAATCCCCAGCCGCATTGCAGCACCCCATAACAGTATTGTTAACTCCCCTTTCCCCATTGGTTGCAGCGCACACATTTCGCTTTCCCTTCTCAGCCACGATATTGAGAGGATTGTGTACCAGAGACAACCCAGTCTCGTCACAATTATATATTGCATGTGGATCATCCACAGCATCGTATTCCACGAAGGTTGCCTCCAAGACAGCAATACTTCTGTACTTGCACCCTTGTTCATGGATTGCGCTCTAGCCAAAGATAGGGGTTCAACCTTTCAAACAGTCATATTTGGATATTTGGATGCCCCCTACGAAATGCAATCCACCAATCAAATCCTGCTAGTTTGGTTTTTGTTGAGAAACCTGCGTTAATGTCATTGAGTTCCGCATACTCATAAGCCAGGGAACGGACATCAAATATTGTTAGACCAAATCCTCTAGATTCTAACAACAGGATTTGTTTGACGAGTTCTGCCTCAGCTTTAGGCCCCAGAATACATGGTACACCAAGCCGAGATTCGCCTGGGAACTTAACATTGCAGTTGACAGGTCTTTCTAATCTTGACTTGGGTATTAACTCCCCTTTATTCTTCCACGGCAAATGCGACTTAATTCTTTCACCGCTGAATTTGAGGCTGAGTCAACAGCTTGCCCAGATGCACTTTGGGTGCAATGCGCGCAAGGTGTGCCGGGGCAACCTGTTAACTGAGGTCATGATTTCTGAAACAGTTTAGACTAGGCATGCTGGTACTTGAATGAGAGCTCTTTCGTGTAGCATTTGAATATCAAATTATCTTATAGGTATGATCCAAATGAAGAGGACTAAAGTCGCATTTGGCAGTGAAAGTCGTGTTCAGATGAACTGTGTTTAGAAGATAATTTTATATTCAAATTAAACTTAGAAAGATATTTCATTATAGTACCAGCATGCCTAGCCTAAATTTAGTTTCAGGATGAATGATCTCAGTCAACAATTTGTCTCGGTTTGAAAGTGCACTGGGGCAAGCTGTTGGCTCAGTCTCAGATTCAGGTCAGCAGTGGAAGAGTTATCTTAGTTATGAAATGTATTTTACGTATAACAGTAGCCTCTGAACATTCATATTGGCATTTAAGAAATTTACTGTATTAATATAGGCCTACTTGGTGTGATGTACCGGCTTTTCGTAATTTGCCAAGATTTAGTCAACATAGCATTTTTCAGTGTCACCAGTAGGCCCACATACAGGCCCTATTCCACTTTACATTCCATGGCCTACATAGCTTATGTGCTTATATGCAGGCACCCATAGACCTACATGACATGCATTTCACCCTACGTAGACATAGATGTATGCACCTACATCGATAGGCCTACATAGGTAGGGCCAAAATATCCTACATTTAATGTGGGTGTGTGCACAGGTCTGTTTTATCATTCAAGTTCAGCCTAGTTCAATTTTCAGTCTAACGTAAGATAGGCGTGACACTATATCATAATTTAGAACCTCATAATAATGATTTTATTGCTGATGGGCAACTGCTTAATACTGATACATGTACTTGTGTCATAAATTGTGCATGTCGGTGTTACATTTTGTTAACTACTGTATTTCTATAACAGAAAAATTAATGATTCATTGATTGAATTTATTTCCGCTAGGTGTCCCATTTCCCACCCACAAATTTTACTGACTGGCTGGAAAACGGGACAATGACTTTCAGTGGCGGCAAATTTTATTGCGTAGTTAAATTTTCAAGATTTAGGTAAAAACTACATCACTTGACTGTTATTTTCCTTATAAAAACAAGAGATTTCGTAATCCTGAAACCTTAGAGAAGTGGGAGGCTTAAGGTTGTATGGTATTCTTAGCCTACCTGAAGCTCTTAGAATTCTGCATAAAAGTAAGAGCAAACACAGGAGGTGCCTGCTTGTTCAGCGTGCCACGCCCGAGTGATGGCAGATCACATCACCGCCTAGTGGTTATATTTTGAACAGATAGCAGTTTAAGGCAAAAGTAACCGAACATCATAGTTTTCAATTTTATTGAGAAAAAGGCGATATTGTCCCATTTCCTACCCTGTCCCGCCCCTCCCTCCCCCCCCCCCCATATGTTGATCGATAAAATTTGACATACATTTTAAAAATGATGTATGCTGCATTAATAACAATGGGTAATGACACTTGCAAAGCAAGAATAGCAATAAATAATTTTAAAATCTTGGCAACTATTATTACTGTAATAAATTAAATGATAGAAAGTTGCTGCACTTTGCTGACATCTAGCGGCGAATTGCAAGCTGACTTCTCAATGTCCTTTCTGTGCATATACCTGTGTGTAGACCGTCTTATCTGGACATGCAGTGAATGCTTTTTATTTACAACCTTTTTCACAAAAATAGTTGGTGGTCATAAATATGCAGGTATTTCATAGTATAAAACATTTATATCTCAATTTGTACCAATATTTTGGGGATTAGATGTGATGATTTACGATCTTGGGCTCCATTTTTCTTTTCACAAGCTTGAACTTTAATTACTACCCCCATTAGGCCTATATCTATTCACTCTGATGCTGAAGAAAAAATGAAGCTCTTTCTTTCTTGTCATTCCGACGCTCTGGGGCTCTGAGTCGCTTCAGTGAGTTCTGTTCATAGGCCTAGCAAAGCACGCATAACAAACTGCAGTCTGTCTTTAATGTCTATAAATATGCATTTGTCTCTTATGAGCGATGCCCCTCAGATACTGTACATACACATATATGCCCTATGTACCCATGCATACGCACGCTCCTCAAACTCAAGTAGGCCTACATCTTTCGTAAATGCTTGTTGCACGCTAACACTGCATTCTTGGGTCCCTTGCTTTTATTTTCCACTCAGCATGGAGGATTTCATCATTAAAAGTGCGTGCCTCCTCGCTGTGTAATTTATCCTATGAATTTATAGACATTACGATGTGCTTCACCCACCAACAAGGAAAGCCTCCTGTGCCAGCTCCCCAAAAATCTGGTGGCCCTTGGGTCGTCGGTAGTGACCCAATCACACGCAGGGCAAGCGGAAGTTGGGGATGAAGATTCTTTCCACTTCGACCTGGTCAGGACACAGCACAGTAGCACATATTTAACCTCAAATGATAGCCCCAAGGACCTTTTAAGAGCCACCAGTCCCCCCTCCCCCCCAAAAATATTGGTTTGACGCCATTTGTCAATTTGCTATCAATGAAACATACAAACAACAACAAAGTCAAAACAAACAAACAAACAAACAAATAAAAGCAAACAACATAAATAAATAAATAAATAAATAAATAAATAAATAAATAAAAAAAATACCAGGCCCCACGCCACCCGATTTCAGCTGTCCTCTCCCACTCCTCTATTCACTGTATGTGCTTAGTTCAAATTCCCGCTGCTATAAAATTAAATTTTGATCCACTGTTATGCTCTCTCTGTTGACACACAGAAAAAATTCTCAACTGAAGCAAAACAAAAGATTAATATCTTTCAGCAATCAATTCAAGAAATTGATGACAAAAAAAACGATGTCCCCTATAGTGACTTCAATTAGACCTTTCCTGTTTGTCTGTCTGTCTGTCTGTCTGTCTGTCTGTCTCTCTATACAAGCCAGATTACAAGAAAAGTCTCCGGGATAAATTACATGAATTTAAAAACAGTATCTTTCATTGATTTAGGCCCAATGTAATTTAAAAAACGAAACCAAATACACGAGAGAAGCAGCTTTAGTTCGGGTCTCTCAAAAACATTCATGCAAATTAGACCGGCCTGAGCGCATTATGTACACATGCATCGATTAATTGCTCCCCCACTGTGTGCTTGTCATGGTGTCTGTCCGAGTATTTAATAGTCAAATGTAAAGTCCGCATGTGGCAACTCCGTTTCTCGAGAGACTTCCATCATAAGACTGGTCAAATGCTGCAATATTGGCTTGACCACCCTGGATTAAATTTTGTAAGCCCCGCGTGATGCTCATTTGATATTAATCAGCAATGTGGAGTCAGAACTTCAGCTGACGTTTCAAATGAGCTCTACGCAATTTCTTCCGTTTTGGAGATGAACGTTGAACAGTTTGCAAGTCAATTTAATTTATATAAATATTAATTTGATAATATACGACGAAATCTCCAGAGCTATTCCACGCCAGCGAGTTGCATGTCCAGAAAATAGGTCACACTGCCCAGGCATGTTGACCCGGAATAACGACACAACATTCACAGATAATACCACGTTTGCCATTGGATGGCTTATGGATGGATTACGTTATGCTTGTTCTATGGCCGACACAAACTCTCGTCTTCATCCATTTGGGTCGATAATAATTTTACCAGAAACGAAATAGTTAGAACCACACAACTATGAATGAAATGTTAACAGACTTTGTATGCCCTCGAGTTGAACTTCATAAATGTACATTAAAAAATACAGGCATATAGGCCTATATATATATATATATTTGTATTTTGGCAAATTGGCTTCGATTTTTTCCGTATTTACCCGAAAAATGGCAGTAAAAATATTAACACGCACTGCGCAACTTGCAGGTGATATGTTAATCATTTCATCCAGCACAAGGAAGGGATAAGACAAAATATATAGGCCTACACCACGACACCTCATTAAGGGTTGAGAAAGCCTACTTTTTGCTGATGAAGACTGATTATGACGGCGAAAATTTTCTAGACCTACAGTACTTCGTGTGACAACAATGGGGTAAAGGGTGAATCCCCAACTTTATCCCTCCTGCAGAAGGAATACAACAAATAAACAGGACTTAACATAGCGCACAAGTGCTGCAAGATTGTCCAGTCCCCGTAGGAGCCTGATCAATTGTGCAGGACAACATACAACAGAAGACATTCACAATTAAAAAGGACCGGTAGAGGAGCAGCCTACACATCAATGAAAGCATATACGTACCGGTATCACACTTGTTACCAACAAGAGTATCGTAAAAGGAAATGAAGAAAATGAGTCAAATTAACCAGTAACTGTTTGTGTGAATCGATTCACGATAAAACTATAATCTCGAAACACCAAAAAATGTGGAAGTTCGCTAAAACTGGTTACTTAGGTGAGCCATATGCTATAGTGTGCAAAGAAAGTGAAGCATATTTCGAAAAAATCGTATAAAAGTTGGCGTGTGTTGGACCAACATGCAACACACAATCAGAAAAATATCACCATGTATCCCCATGTGACGCACCACACTTCCAACTGGAGCTGGTTTAAATACTATTTTTTAAAACATGCGAGTTCAGCAGACTGCACAAGCACAGGCGGGTATGCAGGATGGATGCATATCAATTTCAAAGTTATACAACTCTGAATATATATTTAAAAACTGACAAAGAAGGTGGGTTGCAGATATCAAGTGGTAGTAGATTCCAAAAATATGCAGTTGATGGGAAGGAGTTGAGAAATAAGTCCGGTTTCGCTCTGAAATATGTCAAATCACTTGCTGCACTCCAGCAACTGGACAGATCCTCCTTAACACCTTCAAGCTGATGAGCATCAGTCGTTGAAAAGCCATCCCGGACTGGACTTCCACATTCTAAAAGCGGTCTTGTAAATTAGATATAGATGATCAAGACGATATTGTAAACTTTTTCATAATTTTCTTATTTCAGACCCTTTTATGGCCGTATGCAGGAAGGAAGTTTAAATAAATCATAGATTAGCTTTAATCTTAATTTCGTTATTCTGATTTTTAAGCTCGTATGCACAAGGCCCGATTTAACGTTCAACCGCTCTCCATGTCGTTCCAGACAAGGCATTCCTTATTTTCCTGCACCTAAGGGCGGGGTTTTCCCAGGGAATCCTCTGGAAATTGGTGTCCAAGCATGGCTAAAAACAGGCAGTTTCGTGCGGCCTAGTAGTTTCTTTGTGCAGAAGAGAGAAGTTGTTAAAATATATATACAGATATAGAGGACAAGCATACAGATTGGGAAGAAACCAGAAAAGAGAAGCCTGGAAAAAGCAAACCGGGTGATTTCGCAAAGCAATTTGCAAGGCGGACAGTGTATAATAAGAATTTTGGTGAACCGAAAGCGGCGTGTAATTTGTATGCCAATTTTGCGAATTTTTTATTGGTCAATTATGACGTTTACATTTAAGTGTTAAACGCATATTGAATACAGTAGTTCATAAACTTATTCAATGTGAAACCTGGAAAGTGTGAGCCATTAAATGCGACATACTGTCTACCATGAAGGTTATGACTTAAACATCGAAGATTTTTGTATTAAAAACAACTAAAATATTGGAGAAGGCTTACGGTTTGGATATGGTAATGACACTGTCTAAATTACATAATTTAGTTTTAGATGAAAAAACAATAAAACTTGCATCAATTAATATTGGTACCTTGACCAATACTATTATGTTTTTTGTGACATATCTGCAAGAATTATGATTAAATTTAGGACACAAAAAATCCTGTTTAATCATCGGTACCTGCATCATTTTTTGTGCCGCGATATATATATATCATTTGGAGGGAAAGGGAAAAACTACCACCCTCGTCACTTTTTGGAAAACTACTAATGAAAAATGGGGATATCTTTATGTGGCCTAAAAGGATTTTTTTCAGTGCATGTATTGCCAGTTTTTATTTAGAACTAATTTCAACAGTTCAAGGAAAAGTCACCTCAGCTTTTGTGAGCGAGTATACGATCAAGTGATACATGTGGAGCAACTTACCATGCCCCCCTCCTTTTTGAAGAAGGCAGGGCACACACATGTAGTTTTGCGCATCTTGGTCGGTCGGTTTGTGGGGAGACTGCTTTTTGCACGATCACTCAAGAAGTTTCTGAGATGGGACTTTGATAGTGCTTAGGTATATACTCTTACATACGGGGTAGGTGAAGTATGAAGGTGGTCGACCGTGACCCTAATTCCCAGGTACTTTTGTAAGGTTTGGTTTCTATACGATAACCAGAAACGCTTTTGAGGTATGCTGTGTCTATTGCACAGGATTATAGTCCTTATCCAGGGCTCCGTCAATTTTGGAGATGGGTGACCTGGACCTAACTTAAAATGTCACAAGGCCACTTTGGTGAATTTGGTTTCTGCATTATAAAGAATTTAAGTATGACTACAATATTCCATATGGTAATCGTTCTCAAGTAGAGCTTAGTCAGCTTAGAAGATAGATAACCTGACCAAATTCTCAAGGTCACCACCATGGAGTCCTGTTAGTGAACTTGGTTTCTTCATGATACCTAAAGATACCTTTAACTTGGGGCTTTCGTATTGCACAGAAATATGGCCTTCTGTAAGAACTAGGTCAGGTTCTGAAATGTCTGACCTTGAGTCGATTCCCAAGGTCCCCAAGCCACATTACCAAATTTGGTTTCTGCTTAATGACTGCACCATTTTTTGTGCCAAAACAACTTTTTTTGTAGATGTTTATAGTCTTCTGTAAGGGCTGGATCAGCTTCAAAAAGTGTGACCTGAACCAAATTTCCAAGGCGACAAGACCACATTAGTAAATTTTCCTTCTGCGTCCCAAATCAGAATTAAGTGTAGGATATCAATATTGCACAAGAAAATTTTTCTCTCTGAGGGTTTGACAAAGTTGGAATAAAGATACCCTCGGCCCAGTCCTCAAAGTCACCACACAGGTTGTTTCACTGTGGTGTCTGCACAATACCTCAAACATTTTTGAGATAGAACTTGGATACTGCCCAGGTATACACCCCTTCATAAGGGCTGAGAAAAGTTTGAAGATGGTTGACCTTGACCTTATTGCCAAGGTCAATGAGGTACTGCAATGTGTTTCTCCAAGGTCACAAGGTGACTGCAGCAAATTTGGTTATGCAACTTTCTAACGTAAAATTTAACTGAGGACTTCAATATTTGCACATGAGTCTGTTAGGGCATGGTCAACTTAGCAGATAGATGACGTTGGCCATATTCGCAAGGTCACCTGACAAAGTCTTTTAGTGGACTTGATTTTCACGTGATACGTGAAAGACTTTTTTGATCTAGGAGTTTCATATTGCACAGGAATTTAGCCTTCTAAAGGAGCTAGGTCAAGTTTGCAAATGGGTGACCTTCAGCCAATATCCAAAGTCACAGAGCCACATTACCGAATTTGCTTTCTTTTCAATAGCTTGAGACGTGTTTGAGCTAACGTTTTCATAATGCACATGTCTACAGTCTTCTGTAAAGGGAGATCAACTGCAAAGAGGGTTGACCTTGACTATTTTCAAGATCACTAGGCCACTTTTGTGAATTTGATTGCTGCATCCTAACTCAGAATTTAACTTAGGATATCAATACTGCACATGGTTATAGTCCTTTATAAGGGCTTAGTAAAGTTAGAACACAGGTAACCTTGACCTTGAGTTTTTCTTCTCCTTACAGTTTGCTTGCCTAGTAACCATGCTGGCCCAGTGGCATAGGGGAGATCATCTGTCAACCGCATCTGTATCCATACTACCTACGTCCCTTTAAAACCAAAGATGACAACAGTACTGTGTATTCCATAGGCTCAATATAATTTCTTATGTAGTCCTCATGTAACTTATAACTTATAAGGAAGGATTTAATAACAGCTTGCTATAGATATGCATGAAAATTGATCCAGGACAAGAAAAGACTCAAATTCCTAGTACATGCAGTTTATGATGAAGACTGCGATGCGAAACGTGATTATGATGAAGACTGCAATGCGAAACTTACTCTATTGGTAGCGACAACTCATGGACAACAGTACGGTGTTTATAACTAGTGGAGTCAATAGAGTCACTTTTTTAATTACCGATGGGCCTGTCATTGGTAGTGAAAAATATATACATTTTCTTGAGGTTCCCATTCCATATACTTTTCACTTTGAACATAACAAAACAAGGAGGTAAATCTATAGTTTTACGTGCAGTGAGGATCATTGGTCTCAAATATGGCTGCTGCCTTGGCTTTTTTCCATGTGCTTGGAGAGATAGCGTTGTTAAGAGACAAGTCAGCTAAACTGGTAAAAAATGCATAAATTTATAAAGCCCAAGCAAAAAAATAGAACAGCGAAACACCTTGTCAAAAAGCTCGTCTGAGCCACCCGTATTATATTGGTTTAAACATAAACCTCTGGTCTATTAACATATTTTTAGCTAGTTTTATAAATAAAATATATAATCTGGTAATTCTGAGCAAGGGTCATCGGAAATGCACTGACTGTAGCAATATGCTTTAAGAACTTAGGCGTTATCAATAGAATTCAGCAGACTGGCTCCAACCTCTATAATTATGGCTATTTACTTTTGTTATTCCTACCAAAGACACTCTTCATCATAGCTTTTCCACCATTTACATATGTCGGGGGGGGGGGGCTCAACTTGATTATGCTTTGAAAAAGCAATCCTGCTTGGCCTTACTGACCACAGTACCAACACCATTACTAAAATAGCACTAGTAATAGTAGAAGGGTTTCTAATCAAATGTTTCTGCATAAACGGAAAAAGTTTCTGCATAAGGTGGAGTAAAAACTGGTCTATCGAGGGTTCCGAAACTAGCTGTTGTAAGTAAAGGCAATGCGTAGTGCTACCAATTCTGAGTCATTACTAAGTTTTGCAACTCCTACCCGTCCAGTTCATGACAAGTGAATTTAAATTAGTTTGTAACAAAATGGCCCTGAGAACTTTCAATGTTATGTCTATTAATTTGTCTTGAAAATATTCAAGGAAAGTTCTACCTTCAGATAGATTCTGTTCCAGAAATTGGTAAAATGTAATTCAGCAAACTTTTAGTTTGTTACCGAAGCCATATACTCTAGGTTGGGCACACTTTACTTAAATCTTCGTTTATTAGTTAGTAATTCAGAGAGTGTATGACCATATTGCAAACAAATCTGTTACGGTTGCACCTTAAAGGCGATGACCTTCAACAGTAATACTTAAGACAAGCTACTAATATTTTTTCCTTTCACACAAATTACATGTGCAATCTAATGTGAACAAACTCACTCAAGTTGTTCAAGCTTATTATTGGACATAGGACTATTCACTTTACAGTGAATGATATTTACTAGGTTCTTACTCCCCGAGCCAAGGTTTGGTTAAATGTCACTCGCCAATTAGGTTACAATACCACATATAACAAAAATGATACAACGATTCATAAATGTATCAACTAACGTTATTTTCATACCCAATGGCATGTGTCAACTTAATTATACTATATTAAAGAGAATTTCTGTTTCCAACCTTGAACAACCCTCCCCCCCCCCCCCCCCCGGCAAAGAAACTAATTTGAAAGTGTTCATTCAACTAAGCCCCCTAAAAAAGTATGGTAGTTACGCCTACAGCTTTGACCATTCACCTAGCCTTAATGCTGCACAAGTGTAAATCATTTTCCATATTTACGAAACTTTATCATTATAAATGACAATCTGAACCTAGAAAATCTGCTTTCAACATTTTACACCCCTTGTGGTATCTGTCAATGATGGGTATCATGTAGCCACACTCCTAACCTGGTGACTTTACTTTTGATGATTTTAAGTCATTTTGGCCACAAACTGCCCATTTTGACAGATGTCCATTGTACAATCAAAACTGATTCCTGCTCCCTTAATGTGTCGATAATTAAGCAGAAAATCAATGAGCAAAGGGTATGATAAAGCTAACAACAATGAATAGTTTTAATAAGGCATTCACAGGGACAATTCTTTGGGAGAGAATAGCAGTCCCAGGAATTTTGTATGGTCTGGATGTTATTTCAATAAGTGAGAAAGATTTGGAATGGTTGGAAAAGGCACACAGAGAGAGGGGAAAATGGATACTAGGGGCTCCCCCATGTGTGGCAACAGAAGCAGTACTAGGTGAGCTTGGATGGATAAATGTCAGGGATAGAATAGCAAAGGCTAAGTTGAACTATTGGGGCTATTCGCAGGATGTAGGAGATGAGAGGTGGTGCAAAAAGGTGTATCTTGAGGCAGTGAGTGAGGAGACAAATTGGATGATAGATATAAATAAGTTGGCAGAGAAGTATGATCTGAAGGGGCCAGATGAGATTGAAATGTGGTGGAAAGCGTACGTAGGAAAGTTGGTTACTGAGAAGCATGTTATTGAATGGCGGAGAGGGATGGAGGAAAAGAGCACACTCATTGCATACAGAGGGCTTGATAAACCAGTCAGAGGAAAGTGTTGGGATTGTAGCAAGGGTTCAAAGTTGTTATTTCAAGGAAGAGCAGGAGTGATTAATCTTGAGAAACGGACACAGAAGTGGACCAGTGGGAGCGATGGGAAGTGCAAGATATGCAGGGAGGATGAGGATGAGACAATAGATCATTTTCTTGTGTGGTGTTCAGAGCATCAGGGATTGAGAGATAGTCTGTTTGAAGGGTGGAAAGAGATGGATGAATTATGTAGAAGTCTAGAACAAGTTCAGAACATGGCAGAGGGTGATAGGTTAGCCTGGATGTTGGGGTTGAAAGGAGATACGCCAGGAAGTGGAGTAGGGATTGAGTATGTTAAGGGCTTTCTGGTGAAGTGCTGGGAAAGAAGAAGTAATGTGTTAGGTTTGAAGCAGTCTGAAGCCAGAGTAGGGAACTGAGAGAGGGGAAGGGAGAAGGTTTAAGGGCTCCCACGACTCTGGCTATGGCAACATAAGACAGGGACTGTGGGCATGCCGAGCGCAAGGTGCGATTGTGGGATAGGTTTTGATTTCTTGGCCTCCTTTTCAGGACCACGGCAAACAAGTGGAGGGCCAAAGACAATTATTAATGTGAAATGATAACAGAATAATTCTTCTTAGGAATGGAGTAATCAATTTGATATGGAATAGTTCAAAGTAATCTTGGAATGCCTTTACAAATGCAGTCCTACCAGAACCACCTATGTGTCAACTAAGTACAACAGAGGTTAACTTGTTGGGTCAAATGAAGCCTCCATATGGCCACTGAAACTATTACGTTGCTTGTGTTCTTGTCCATGCTTGTCAGTGTAAGACTGGAACTAGGTAATTTCCCTTTCATTATGCAACTAAACAACGTATACTCTTAATATTCCAACAGCAACACATCATGCAAAAATCTTCTGGCGACACTTCTATTCTTGCCCCTTAGGACTACAGACAGCGCAGGAATGATCTGTCCCAAACTGACCTACAAGGGTTTCAATTAAACTTCCATTACATATTCACAACTGGACGATGCTTTCAGATATATATTTTCCTGTGCAACTCAATTTCCATTACATGTTTACTACTAAGTACGCTGTCAGATATATACTCCCGTCAATACAACTTCCATTTAATGTTTACATATGGAGCATGTTGTCTGATATTTCTAACCATTGATTTACTTGTTCAAAGAAAACAACTGTGTCACACAAAGTAATCCTCCTTTGATCGTTTCTCTGAAATCGCGTGAAGATACATAATAAAAAACAAAATAGAGTGATTGATGGACCCTCGTTGTGGCGCTTACAAGCACTGCCGCATATCGCCAAACATTAAGATTGTCAAACGTTTGAAGGGGCACAAATGTATCGTGTACAGCTATGCCCGCAATTAGTGCAGCATGTGGAGAGAGAGCGATGACGTAAGACACGGATGTTACAATAAGGGTTGCAGGCATTCTAATAGGTAGTGACTTCCCAAACTTCCGCCTGAACGTCATATTGATACACAGAATAATATTCAACAACGATACTAAGATGCAAGGAGCTAATGAAAGTGCAGATGGTATTAAACGGACCATAGCATTTCCATTTGCACTTTTATTTAGGCTCATGCAGGTAGAAGAGCCTTCACCCTTCAGGTGTATGGTTCCTTTGTATGGCACATGCAGTCCAAGTAATGTCTCCAGCACCACCAATGTGGCATTCATGCCAATGCAGCAACAACACACCTGCAAAAATGGAGCAAAAATGTGTTACAATTTTGGAAATAAGCCGAAGAACCTATATTACTGAAATATTCTACAAGAACTAAAGGGTCAAAATATACTGGGAGTAATTGTGAAAATGCTATGGCTGATCAATGCACGGAAAAAACCAACACATTCAAGAATACGATTTTATCACAATTTTGAATACATATGAAGCAGAATATTCTGATTGTATTGAAAAGAAAATTCCACAGTATGTAATGAAAAGAAATTCCACAGAATGTAATGCCATATCTCATCTGGAGATACCATTAAATGGTGTTATTTACCAATATAATGTGATTAAAAAAATAGTCTGCCAGGATGCTTTAGCAGGTTTAACCCTAAACACTATTCTCAGCAAGGAAGTAACAGATTGTAAAAAAAAAGAGGGGGATTTTTTTTTCTTCAAATAAATGTATTTGATAAATAGGAGCATGTTTTAAAATATGCACAATTTTTTGCCTGTCTGCATTATTACAAATGAGCGTAGACAAACACCTCTGACTATGAACGATAAAGCATTCATGATGGAAAGAAAGAGCGGGAATTCCTGTCTTTCATTCAGTTGGTGCATCAGCAAAAGATCTTCAGAACAATGAAATCGTTTGATTATTTGACTTAAAAATTATATTGCATCCCTGCAATACAAATTTTTATTCTTATAGTGTACTGAAAATAAAAAAGTAGTATTTTTTAAGTTGCAGCTTAAACCAGAACGAGGCCCAAGAGTCTATATAGACAGGAGAAAAGAGAAGCCCATATTTGCAGAATACTAGTACCATGATGCAAGAGGTCGATCTCAACTACATTGATATATTTGAATTTTTTTTATTTAACTTACCCAAAGTGACCTTTTGACGGACAGGAAAGTCTTGCTTTTCAATGGAAATGTAACTGCAACAAATCTCTCTGTCGTCAAGCATACCATTAACCATATACACGAGAATTCAGATAGCGAAATCAGAGAGAATATAAACTGACATTGTTCAAAACTCATACTGATCTCAAGATACTCAAAAATGTCAAAAACTGTGTGGACTATCAAGAACAAAGTTGCTATTACACACAGTAGTCCATAATAAATGTCAAATGATGTCATTTGGCTTCTTTGTTTCACTGAAATACAACTTACAATTATGTTTCCAATAACACCAAGAGAACTAAAGCCACACAAAATGAAACTAACAACTGTTAAATCTATTCTTGTTTTCTGATTTGATGTTTTGTAACGGTGTTGAAAAGCCTTCATCATACAATGCTCCAAAGATAGATTGCTACGCAATGTCAGGATAATATCGGCACGGCTGATCTTGCTTCTAAGGATGATTAAATTGTGACATTTTTGTCCAGCTGTTCCAGAATTTGATTCCACCTCTGTTTTATCCCCAAACATAATAATACGGCATATTACTGGGGTCAATTTATGGTGTGTTGGATCAGTGATATTCTTCCCTTTAATGACTATGCAAAAGCGTAGAATTTTTATTGATTTACATCTATATTCTGATATATAGGGAATGCTAGTGAACCTCTGAGTCTTGTTGCCTTGTGTATTAATATACTTTCGACAGCCTCGCGCAATCCCTTGTTTTAATACAGGCTTGCGCCATATAAGGTTATTTGTAACACAATGATATATATTTGAGTGGACCGTGATGGTCTCCTCAGATAGTATTGGTATCATGGGCACCATACAAACAGGAACCGTAAAATACTGGGCCAAAGGGTGAGTTGACACAGATAACTTGCTTGAAAGGCATTGATGTTTGTCAATGTATTGCTGCACCTCAACAGCAAAGTCAATCTGAGAAGAGTGTGCTACTGCTCCACAGTTCCTCAGCAAATCAAAGTCAATGGAAAGTGGAAATCGTCCCAAAAATTGAGGTTTCAATAAACAGTGTTTTCGCTGCAGGAGGCCATTCCTCCACACAATTTCAATACAAACTGCTGTTGTAAGCTTTTTGCATGTCTGGTACTCTACATACGGATAAAAGCCCACACGGTCCCTCCTGATATCCCATGGCATTAAGTCGCAAGCCTCAATCATATTTAGTCTGTTTGGCATCCAAGATATTAGTTGTGATGCATTGACTTTGCAGTGACCAACATCCGGTATCGTCACATTATGTCGCAGTCGTTTAATGCACATAGGGATACCTCTTGCCATTCCATCCAAAGAATTACCTTGGCTTTGATCACCTGTATGTTTCGTCCTGTTCCAAGTATATGGTTGTGCGTTCCCGACATCACTGCTTTGATTATGAAATAAATCAGTCTGTCTTAGCACTGTTGAGCTAATTGTCCCTTGAACTAAACCATTTAAGTTTATGCAATGTTCCACGAAAACAAGTGCGACAACGACAACCGTTGTGTCCAAAACCCACATTTTTGCGTTTCCTAAAAATCATATGCAAAACCTTATCAGTATTGTATCACTTTTTAACATTATGCACAAAAAAAACTTTAAATCGTAGATTATCAAGCATACAGTGGTAGCGATAAATATGTAGAAATGTAGTTCCATGAATATCAGTGAACTTGATCCTCAGTTACACAGGACATGACTGGAATAGTTGTATTTGGAGCCTTAGAGTCTAGTGGTAACCGGAGTCAAGGCTTGTCATTTAGGATACATACTCCTGAAAAATCTAGGGATATTTATTGAAAAATTCTATTTTGTAAAAAGTACTAGCATATGGAATTTTTTGTGTGTTCAGAGGATATTTTTGATTCATTGTATGGCTGTTTATGTGCACACATTTGTGAGACTTGACTTACATTTAAGCCTGCCTATCAATAAATATATGTGGGTTTGTTTGTTTGTTTGTTTGTTTTAATGATAAATCTCAGGTGCACTGAGTGACAAGATATTGACAGGAATAAACAGACCAAGTTACATCGTGCAGAAACGTGTGCTGAGTGTAATTGTGTAAGGCCTTATACTGCTGATTTGTTGACTGTGCAGCATTCAGCGCGGACGAAATCGTCCCTGTTTAAACAGGAACAGAGCAGTTGGCATGTTGGAAGGTTGGTTGACTCAGAAAGATGTGGTCCAGAGAGTTGGTGTGTTACAAGGTGTCATCTCAAGATTTGCTGCCTGGGTACAGGGAGCTGGAAAAGTAGAGGACAGATCCAGGAGATGTCAGACAACATGTACAGAAGCAACTGATGATCAATATATGTTGTCAATAAAGCCCTGAAAGACAGATTTTGAACAGCACCACTGCTACAACATGACTTGAGGGAAGCCGCTGGGATAAATGTGTCTATTCAAACCACAGGAACCGATCGCATGAGAAAGGCCTGAAACCCAGAAAACCTGCATGATTAATTCTTTTGGAGCCCCACCATCTCACTGCAAGGCTTGCATGGGCTGGAGAATATCCACACTGGAACACACACAAGTGGAGAAATGTCACCCGCTTCAGTTTGGATTTCCCTGATGGGAGGAGTAGGGTCTGGCATTGAACTGGAGAATGATATAGCGACAGAACACTGGACCAGCCAGCCTTAAGAATTAAGTGTCTTCTTTGGCCTCCAATGTCCCCAGACTTTTCCCCTGTTGAAGATCATTGGGACGCCATTAGCAGAGCAGTGAATCAAAGACCCTGGAAGCCAACAGACATTCAAGAATTGACTGTAGTAGGACCGGGAGAGGATACCTAAAACAAAAATAAAGAAGCTCGTCAACAGCATGAGATGCCATCGAGAGACCGGCATTGAGAGTAAAGGGGCTCACACAAAGTATTGATGTGGTGCCTATTACAGTGCAGTGCACTTTTTGGGAACAAACCTACCTTTTTTTACTGGTACATATGCTCATATGCGTATCAAGTCTCATACCTGCATGCTAAGGATCACATAGTATGGTGATAAAACTATTCTTTGCACACACAGAAAATTGTCAAAAACATATAATTTTCATGAAAAGGAATATTTCAATCAATACCCCTAGATCTTTTAGGAGTATATATGTCGTAGTATCAACAGACATTCCCTCTTTTAAAAGAACACTTTTGCATTTTTATTCACCTTTTCTTTTTCGAGTACATCTTGTCTGGACCTTTTCTATTATACTATATCACCTGAAAAAAGCCAAACTTGTGTGATTATACTTATGTTCATGACCTTTCTGTTCTGTGAAAAATAGAAGCAGGCCACAATCAAGCAATGGTCCCTTATCTACTTTCGTTGCTTACATTGTAAAAACTGTCTGTCCAATTGACCTACAAATTGGTGGGGTAATAATAAAACGTCATTATTAATGTGTAAACGTCTGAATACAAGGCATGTGGAATTTGTAATGTTATAAGCCCTAATGTAGCACAGCGTCGATGCAGTCAATGAGTGTTGCTGGTTGGACCAGGCTCTCAGACAACCAGAGGTGGTGTCATAGCATCTGTTATGCCATTTATGAAAGCTGTGACGTCAGGTAGGTTTTATATTGCTAAGTAATCATCCTCTGGGGTGTGCCTGGAACTTTACGGTGGGAGATACAAATCGGTAGGTCCAAAATAACGCATTTTGGGAAAAAATGAAACCTTCATGATATCAGTATTTGGATAGAATTGTTGTTTCGCAAAGTTTATCACTTGGCAAACACAAAATTTGGTCTCTTTTTTTTTTCTTCTAAATTTGAGCGTTTTTGTGGCCAGGAAGTGTGACATGGCCCCCCAGATAGGAGATTGAAAATAACTATTTTACTTTGCGTTTACAACAGCTATCTACATCGAGACACCCAATGCTATTTATAATTGGAGCCACTGAAGCGAGCTTGTTCCTTTGTCAGGCATGACATTGACAAACTACATTGTAGACATTATGTGCAGATGTATGGGACACCCATACACAACAGAATAAATAAAATTTTATGTTTGACGTTCTTAAATAGCAAAATGTAATCCAAGTTATCCAATTTAAGTTTAGAAAGGTTAATTCATCCAGAAAGACCAGAAAATGGTGACGTTTTAGAACTTCTGCAAAGGAAGGAGTGTGACTGTGTCTACTGAAATTGATCGACTTTCAAGTGTGTAACAAAGCAACAGATATAACAGAAAGCAATTCCAAGTAATGATGATAGCTGTTACAATATTTGTAACGTTAGTTCCATCACAGGACCAGTAGTAATTAAACTGAGACCTCTATATACAAGAACCATAGTAAGCCTAAAAGTGAATCTTATAGTAACTAGTACCACTTGGTCTACAACAGAACAATACCTGCAGTTCACATGCGAAGAAAGAAAACAATTAGATATACTCTGAAGAGAGAAATGCTTACAAAAGAATTACAACACATATGGAATAAGATGCAAACGTAACAAATAGATGTAAAAAGACACTGACACTGTGGTTGCAAAAGTCCAGTCTGTGCATGATAGGTTGTAGCATACGGTGTTTTTCTAGAAACTGGTAAAATAGCAAATAACTACAGATGAGCAATAAAAAAAATATAAAAAAAGGAGGGGAAAAAAGATAAGGGAGAAAGGGGATATGCTAAGGTCTGTATATACTGCAGGCATGTGCATCAGCCATATGGAGAAACAAACACAACAGCTAACTTCAAGATTCATTCAACACAGTTTTCAATCGTGCCAGAAATGAAAACGTACATTGCTGAATTAGAATTTCTGCTCGAAGGTAACATGGATAAGACTTTGTATCCGATTTTTATTGGAGGCCTTACATGACCTTGCCTGCTAAACATTCGTTCTTGGCTGGGGGCCAACATAGTGTATCGCCCCAAGAAAGTCTGCTTAGGAGGCAATACATGACCCCGGTAACAAGAATTGATAGAGGATTTTAGCGAGTGCATCGATGGCTCACAGAATCGACAGTTCCCTTTTGGTGAATGATTAAAGGCAGGTGTAATCCAAAATGTAAGTAAATTCATGTCCTCATCCAATAAAGTTTGCATTTTAACAATGGCATAAGTATGCTTTCTTCCTATTGTCCAGATCGATAACCTCTTGTATACTGAATGAAAACACCTGTAAAGGTGAAGCAAAATTAAATACTTCCATGAGGGTTCTAATTGGTTGCCCAATCAAACACGTATTTCTTTAGGACACTGATGTTTAAACTATCACATTTTAAACTGCTGTTGGAGTTAAAGAAAGAAGACTGAATTATATTTATTGGTGTGAGTTCATGCGTGGTCACTATCAATGTTAAAAGTATAACTGAATGATAAACAACATGACTCATACAGAAAAAAAATCATTCATTCAAATTTGTTACTGGCTTCTTGTAAGTTAATGAACGTGTGTTTTAAACTTAGTTATATGTAAAATATTCGTTTACATGTTGGCCCTTGGTGTGAAAGATAAGGTACATGTATACATGAGTCAGGAGATGTTTTTGATCTTTGTATGACTCGGTCACTTTTAAAATTAAACAACACAGCATTATAACCACAGATTTCAAATATGCAAATGAACTTAAATTAAAGCACCCGTAATCTTCACTGGCTTACATCAATGCTTGCTTTCCGTTGTTGGCTGACGGAATCTTTTAATTCTTGTTAATTATATGCATACCTCCCTATGGATTGATAACCCTTTTTCAGGGGCACAAGTAAATCGCCCCGTCTTTCAGGAATGCAAAATGATGGGCAAAACATGATAATCAAGTTAAAAATAGGAGAAAGATACTCATTATTGGGACATGTCCACAAAATACTCTTCCACTTTGAATATATTATGCAAATGTATGTCAATTATCAGATTATTATTCAAGCGAACCCTTATTTCATCAGATTGTAATCCAAAAACCATTACCCAAAATCAGAAGCAAACTTTAAAAGACGTTTTATAATGCGTGGTGATGCTATTGCAACTTCATCCTGTATGTCATCGAAAATTCGAACACATCCGACGCAAGGAGGCACTTTTCCAGATCGCTGAGTCTCAGATGAACTCGAAATAGAGACAGGTGTCTCCTTTCCTCTGGCTGTGTAGCAGTGAATATGTAATTCCCGTAATTCCTAAAGATCGCAGAGAAGACAGGTGAAGTTTTTATCACATAAATCCCAATTAGGGTACTTGGACCAGACATAAAATTACCTACCAACTAACAAATGCAGGTCTTGGCCCTTTGAACACTCTTTTAAAAATAAGGTACACTGAAAGCAGTTGGTTTGTCAACATACCTGGTGACATAGAACTTGTATTTTGAATAAAAAAGCAAAGAGGCTATCGTTAAATTTCTGCTGAGCTTTTCCCCATTTTGGAATTTTGCCTCTATTAGATGAGCAGTATTCCTTATCCAGTACTAATGTGATGCTTACACCCCGTATGATATAGTAATTGTGTAAAGCTACCCCTGTCCTTCTGCTTTGTGAACGCTATACAAGTCTCATAAATTAATCAGCTCCTACACTTGCTAATGCTTTGAAGGGAGCTGTAGTGTAAGCATTTTCTTCAGTCTCCTTGTTAAAGACAGGTAAGACACCAATAATAAATGCCACTTTAATCAATCCTAGCTCAAAGTGTATTTACCTTAAGATAACAAACCATATATGTGTGTAATTGTCATACTCCAACAAATCTTTTATGTTCCGTATTTGGATGTCGGTGATGTTAGTTGTTGAATAAACAATTTAAAAGTTGACCGCAAAGCATCCACCCTGTAACTGTCGATATCAGTCACTAATTATTTGTAATAAATTCATAATTACACTTGCATCTTAATCCTGGCATATTGGCGACAAAAAACGACGCTGCGACTTTTTATGTTTGGTTTATTTCTTCTGTTATCCATCCTGAAAGTTTGAGGTTTCCATTTTCCAATTGATTTCCAGGATGTTCATTTTCAATTCATAGAAAAAGAATGAAGCAAAATTTTGAAATTCTCTGAAGTTCAGACATCACAGAATCAAAAGCCCTTAACTGGATTAAATTTCGCCCAGCCGTTTGCTTGGAATGACCATTCTTATGTGGGGCTCTCGCCCTATTATCCTCTCTGAGAAAACAAGCTTGAAAGGCCTTTGATGTTGCTCATTTGCCTCTGAAACAATACCGTTTGCCCAAGTTCAGCTGATATTTGTACACAGTGCAGTAACCATCGCCACTTTACATTTGGTGAAGTTGTCAGTCAATTATTGGCCACTCACATGAATAAAAGAGCCTTTGAAGTACGGAAAACATTGTTCATCAATCTGTCAAACGGCGACAACGACAATCTGGTTTCAAAGCGTGACGTCATAGAGGCAGACCTTAGGGCCCCGTGACCTCTAGCCTGGCAATGAAAATTATGTTGCCTTGCTTCGATGGGGTGGCCAACAGCCGCTCGTGGTCAGTGGATGGATGGCAGGTTTAGTCTTCCGCCTCCTACCTTTTCATCCCGTTTTTAGGGATAGTGTTTTATTGTATTTACTCCTATCTGTATAATTTATGTAATTAGCTTGTTAGACTTGTCTGTACACTTCACTTGCTTAGCTCGTCAATGTTTTGTAGTTATTTTCTCAACGAGTTTCATTTCTCTTTCCAATTTGAGTTTTGTATCGCTGTTTTGCGTGTTTTGTCTTCTGTTAACGTTAATGATTATTTCGTCTTTATTTGTACTTTCCTTTCCTCATCCCTGGGTTCTGATTAAATATTATTGTGTACGTGGGTATTGTTGATTAAAGTGCCTGTTTGTTCCTCGCCGGTCTTTGGTGTGCAGGACCACTTAGGTAATCCATCATGGCAGGGCCTTTGCAGGAACATCGTCTGACTAATCCCGCTCCTCCTGAACATTATTAAAGTCTTCCTTTATTAGAACGCAAAACAAGCAAGATAACTATAAAATAAATCATTAAGGCTAAGATATGTTAGCATGTTTGCATCTTTTCCCTGTCCACATTCATACTTCTGGCATGCCGCTTGATTTCGCGGTGCCTCCGTGATACCACTCTCCTTTTGCCCTGGGCCGTTGCTACCTGTAGCAACGTGACTATGAGTAAGATTGACGGGTGGCGTTGTTCCGTTTGGCTGCTGAAAACCAAAAGGATAACACGTGGACATTCGAATGTTCACATGCCTGTGTATTTTTCGGCGTTTTTCTCATATTTCTACTTTAGATAGGAGCTTGAAATTTTGATAAATTATTGAAAGGACATTTATCTTGTAACACCGTTATAATCTCATAATCGGCCATGCAAAGGTTTTTGGTGTCTTTCCTGTCCTTAAACAAAATCTGTTAGGAAAACAGAGGCAACAATAGCCAGGGAAACACAGAAATATGAAAGAACGATGAAAACAGGGACAAGAAAAACAGAATCCAGTTTCATTAGCATGACTTGCAAAGCAAGACATTTAACTGTTTGAGTCAAGATATTCTCAGCAAGCTTATGAACGAGCGACAAATTATCAGGACTGTACTCCTTATGAACAATGTACAAGTAGAATTTTTCCTAGTCTTGTTACATGCTACTATATGTTTACCTAATTAGGTTATCTCAGTGAATTGCTATTTTTAGTTATTCGTACACCTGACCTGACTTGTAATTTCGGCATATATAAAATTATTATTATTATTATTATTATTATTATTATTATTATTATTATTATTATTATTATTATTATTGTTATTATTATTTTTATTATTATGCCTCTAGCTGTTCATGGTCTACGTTTTCCAAACCATTTCTACATTGTAGTTCCAGTAACCATCATCGCATGTTTCTGAAAATCATCAAGCAACTTAAAATAGTTCCTTTTTGAAAATCATACCTGAAATGTACACGCCCTGAGTAATTTCATGATAAATTTGGCTTAGTATAAAACATTATCATAAACTACGGGCCAAAAGCAAAGAAGTACATATTGTGCACGGTGCATGCCCTTGGACATATATTTAATAGCACAAAATCAATTAATTATATAAGTTGATAAGTTACCACTCTTCTTTTTGCATAAAAAGGAGTAGGAGAATTGACGATATAGGAAATTTACATTTGAATTATGGAAATGGGTATTGTACAGGTGATATCCAGTGGCAACACGAGGCCTTACCCAACAATTCGACACTACAATTTACGATTTTTTGCTCTGGAAATTGATGCATTATCAGTGTGATCCACCACTACAGCTACTTTCTACAATTGAGATGAATCAATAGCATTCAAATCATCCATCATTGAAGCCGGATGATTATGAAAATAGAAATATCTTGTTGCAGAGTGGTCAAACAGAACACTTTTTTCATATGTTTTTTTGTAAAAGAGAGGTGCGTATGCAAATGGTACTAGGGTAACGGGAACAGAGCTTGACACGTCAGTTGTTTCGCTTGAACGTCAGTTAAATGTTGACTAATAGCTATATGCTGTATCTGCCTCTCAATTGGTGTTTCGTTGCTTTTGCACTGCAGTTGTATTATTACATATGGGTAAAAGTTTTGTGAGTGTGTCAAATGCAATATTTCAAGTTTGCAAATGAAATTCTCATATTTTTAAACTCGTGAATAAGATTTTGTGTGGTGTTCACTACAAGGTAATCAGATGAGAAAACCGATTTTAAAGTGCAAGGAACTCGTACGGTAATTGATAAACCTGCCACTTTAACTCTGTAGTGTCTTTAGATAGTAATTGAAATACGGGTTTTATAAATCATACAAAATTAGCTCTACAAGCCTTGTCCTAGTTGGTAACACATCCAAACGTGTAACGCTCCCCCATTGATGTACAGTGTCAAACATTGCTTGAATCCAGCTTAAACATATTTCATTTTGAATTAATACATAGAGAACATACTTATTTCGTGTGACAACAGTGGGGAAAAGGCAAATCCCTGTATTTATACCTCTTGCAGAAAGAATACCACTAATAACTAGGACTTCACATAGTGGACGAGTCCTGCCAGGTCAGCCAGGCTCCGAAGGTGCCTGGTTAATTATACAGCACAACAAACCAATGAAGACATTCACAATGAACAAATACAGATACAGTAGCACCCTACAGATCAACAAACAAAAGTATAGCAATAAAGTACATGTTATCTGCAACAGTATCGTTAAGGGAAATGAAGAAAATGCATTTCAACCAATAACGATTTGCGTAAATTGAGAGGCAATGATATATTCTTGTACCGCCAACAAATATGTGGCCGCTTGCTAGAAATTGTTAGTCAGGTGAACCATATAGTAAAGTGGGCAAAGAAAATGGGGCATATTTCGAAACAATCATGTAAAGGTTGGAGTGTGCAACAACATACCGTAGACAATCCGAAAAAGTAGCGCCATGTATCCTCATATGACGCGCCAAACTTGTAGCTTGCGCTTGCTTAATGCCTTTTTCATACAGACGAGAGTTCAGCTGACTGCTGTCCAGGCGCAGGAGGATAGGAAGAATGCGGGCAGATCAGTTTGCAGAAGTATACAACTCTGCATATATGTTTGGCTGGCCATCATGACTAGAGAATTTGTATTTGGAAAATGACAAAGAATTACGGGTACTAAGTTAAAGTTCATACTAAAAATGTGCAGCTGAAGGGGAAAAGGAGTTCAGAAATAAGTCCCCTCGGGTTCGGAAATGTGTCAAGTCAAATGCTCACCGACTGTTATTATTCTGAGTTTCTGGATTCAATGTATTGGGAATCACCGACTGCAAGTACTTTAAAAACAATTAATTGACTGTTTTTTACATCAGCATTAATTTCATATATTTTGTAGGAGTTCCCAGAGTTTCCTATCCCAGTTTTTCATACAATGTGGCATTTGCTGTGCTCCAGTAACTGTTTGGGCCGCACAAGCTGGACACATTCAAGCATAGGAGCATCAATTGTGCAGCAGCCTTCCTAGACTGGACTTCTATTTTCTAAAATTGGTCAGATAAGAGACAGTTTGACGATCAAGGTGATATTGTAAACCTTCCATAATATTTGTGAACTTCAGACTCTTAATGATCAGATTAACAATCAGCAGATGACAAGACATGTGCTTCAATGGGTTAATGAAAATGTTGACCTTGAATAAAACGTACGTATTTTGATAAAGTAATTCCTCACATTACATTAAAAAAGAAACCATGCCACTCAGTCACTTTTGCCGTCAGTTTTCCTATATTTCTATGTAAATAATAAAGTAATGAACAATTGCTTTGACGGGAGATTTGCATTTAAAGCTGATAGATTGGCATGAATTGTCAAATTGGCGAAAGAAGGATCTACCGGCAATTGTGTCTGGGCTGGAAGCAAAATTACTGTTCTCACTATGTTATTGTAATGGTCCACTCACCTGATTTTTTTGTGGATGCTCCTAGGTTTGGCGACCAGTAAGCAAATGTAATCGCAGAATTAGACTAATCCATTGAATCAGAGACCTGAAGAAGAGACCCTTTTCTGGGCTACAACTTACAGGGACCATCTCATAAATTCAACAATTTATCAACACTGTCTTGAAAAGCCGTTTAAAGTATATGAAAAATGTTTATACATGTGTACTTACTCAACACGACTGTACTCACTCTGACGGGTACACTTTTATATCTATTGTTATATCACGTAATAACTTGTGGCAGCCCTGGATTGCCATCATAAGTGTGTACTGACTAGTCACTGCTTGGCTCATCTTCGCTGTCTGACACATTTTGGCATCCAGGCTATAAGCGTGCTATGAATAAAGTTACTTATGGGCAGTTTGAAAAGCATAATGCACAATCTAGTACTTTTTGAGGTGCAATGTATATTTATACATTCAGTCCGAATTTGAAAACATATGTATGGGATATACTGTACTAAAACTATGAAAGATGATAGTGCTGGGCAACGAATTGGAAATGTATGCAGAGTATGATGCAAGACATCCATTTAGTGTCCAGCTGAGCAAAAGGTCCACTGGTAATTGCTGTAAGGTTTATATTGGAGAAAAATGAAAAGGCCAAAAGGGTGTTGTCCTGTACACTGTGAAAATCGTGCATTCGGATATCCTGATAACCCAAGAATAGACTACATCAGTGCATTGGGGCGTCACGTTGTAAACTAATACTTTAAAACACATTTCTATCTGAGCGTGGTGCACCGTCACTTAGAAAACCAGGGCCCTTTCTGTCTGTTTGTAAAAACATTCTGTGCACCGCAGTTTATGTAGACCCCCATGTACAAATGGTGTGTATGACATTATTTTCTTTCGGTCATTAATCAATAGCCATTGCTTAAAAGTTATTCTGCATTTTGTGCCCTTCAAAATCCCTGGCTTGGAATTCAGTCAGAAATTCTGAATGTTTCTCATGCACAATATGCATGTCATATGTATGCCCTATGAACCGTATGGAGTAGCGTGTATGGTGTGGTGTAAACATCTAGGGGCAGGCCTGCAGCTGTAAATGGTTTATGCAAGTCTCGTGCCTTGTTCCAATGCATCACTACATCTGTGCATAGCCAAAATATCTATGTGCAATAATTGGTGTGTTTGTCTTGCTTTCTCTGATTCAGGCATCGAGCCTGATGGTGCGAGTCATGAAGTGAAGGTGACAAGTGCCATGTATGTAAGAAAGTAAGTGAGCAAGTAAAATTGTTTTATGTCAGTTATGGTATATAGAACATTAGCACACAGGGGCATTTGTTGGTTGGCAGCTGATTCCACATTTTCCTACTGGATGCCTGGAAGATTACACACGCACTGTCATCCTTGCCCACCAGGTGTGCGGTCAAACTAATTATTTTTACTATGAGTTGTTACACCCCCCTCCCCCCCATACACACAGACACATATGATATGCCCCATCTCGACAATGTCATGATCAAGTTTTGCAGACTGTAAAATGCATGACGATAAAACTTGGCATCTAGCAAGTTATGGACAAATGCGACATTTTATGATAAGTATTAAAACATAAAGATATAGGTCTTATGACCATGCAGACTATCAATCAATGAATTGTAGATAAAGGAGTTAGTGAATGAATGAAGAAATAATGAATGTCATGAATAAATAAATTAATAAACAGACACATAAATATCATTAATGAACATACAGAGAAACAAACAAACATGAATTAAGTTTAATTAACAAACAGAGGAATAAAGTATTTAATAAACAGACGGAAAAATTAATTAATAAACAAATAATAAAATTAACAAACACATTAATAAAATTAATAAACAAATAGATATAAAGAAACAAATTAATAAACATACAGGCAGAAAATAAACAGACAAATTAATAAACAAAATATCTATAAATAATAATAAATAAATTGATAAAGAAATAATATTAACTAACAAACAGACAGGTAAATAATTTAATAAACAAATAAATTAACAAACAGACAGACAGATAAACAATTTAAAAATAAATAAATAAAACACAAGTCATAATTAATGACATGCAACTATCACATTCACTTCCTGCATTAATATTAACAAAATAACCAACATCATATTTTCAGTTGATACATCATACAATGCACCATTTATTCATCTTTGTTACATTAAGCAGATTTTGATTCTTTCCAGAACATTCACCACATGGCGAGTCATGATATCTGGCGGATACTTCACTTCCAATTTTGTGATCTTGGTATGACGTATAGTTCTTTTTCCTGGTCTTGTAAGGGTTTTTTTTTTGCCAGACTTGTTTTCCGTCTCTTTTTGTGTGTGTTGATGTAGCAGTCTCTGTACATGCCTTTTTTTCTTTCTACCTTCATTTCAGCTTCAGGTTGTTCTAAGGTTTGAGCCACAGTACTGGTCAGGTTAATCACTGGTTTGTTTGGTTCCTTGTGTCTCTTGCTCCTCTCTGGATTTTTGTCCTTGATGTAATAATCAGCAGAAGAGTGAGTGATTTTTCCTTTGGCTATGCTCTTGTGTCTATGATTCATTAAATGATTGTTTTAGTTGGCAAAGGCTTGTTTCAATCCGATTGATATGTCCCATGTGGACTTAGAACTTTCCAACCAGCCCTCGTTCAAGACATTTTGAGTAAAACATCTATCAACAAAGATTTTAAAATGAAAAACATAGAATTGTTTTGTATTATCATTATCTTAGCCCTTAACGTTTTGTCCATAATTAATATTATATATGGAAAGACACAATGAAGGACAGAAACCTGCGACATCCACGTCAAATGTCCATATAAAATCACAATTAACCCTGTCCTTGTGGACACCTCTATAAAGTGGACAGATTTCCCCAGTCCCGAAGATTTTAAAGTCATTTTCATCTAGAGGACATTTTGTAATGAGACTATCTGTCAGGTGTATTAAGGACACTTTTCATAGTCCCCAAATGCAAAAATAGCCTACTTAATGTGGACACAACATGTAAAAAAAGACATGATAGTCACCACACATTTCCTTGTTCTGGACTTCAAATAGCCAGTTGGAGAGGTATATACAATACTAATACCTGAGCAGATGCAGGCAGCTGAACTTTTAGCCACAGGCCACTGACCTTACCATTTTTGACTTGACTGAAGCCTGCCACTAAAACACAAGTGTATTCGGATATTCTGTTTGGCTTTCTCAAAAAGCTTACGAGCCCCAGAATTGAAGCTTGGATAAAGCAGTTAATGCCTAAGTAAACAAGCATTCAGAAAAAGTATAGGAATTAGACGAAAATAGCATCGAAGTTGGAAACACAGTTGAAAGATGTAAAGTCTGCCTCAGGATCTGACTCTGTTGTTGTTGAAAAAGAAAGACGTATTGTCCAAATAGAAAATGACTTAGAAGCAAGAATATGGTACAAAAAATGCTTTGAACTTTTGGTCGAAAGAGCCCGAGACAGAGGGTGAGGATATTGACGCCATTGCATCAAATCAGATTAAAAGCCTTGGTTTCAAAATGGAAAAATATGAGACTGGGTGCTCCCACAGAGTTGGCAAAAAACGTGATGGTTAACCTCATACCATTATAGCAAAAGTTATTTCGTACAGAGCCAGACAGTGGGTTTACTAAGCAAGAAAAAAGAACAACAATATTTTCATTTCCGATGATCTTACACGAAAGTGGGCCAATATTATATTCATAGTGAGGTGGATGAAGCAAATCAACTTGGTTCCTTCTTGTAGGTCAAAGGACGGGCACTATATATAAGGGAACCAGATGCATTGGGCAACGGATCAATGCTAGGTAGCATTGTCCCAATACACAACAAATAAGACCTAAATGTATATTACAAATGAACTTAAGTGTTTGAAGCTACTTCTTGTGATATCTTGTATGTGTATTATGACTGGACATTCTGGCAATTGAATCGACATATTTCAGAGTAGTTACTACCCTTCATGATCAGTTTGTTTTGCTGTATTCATACTTAAATGTGGCATTTAAAACGTAATTAATCATTTTCATTCATATTGACTATAATTCACTGTAGCACAGAGGCTACGACGAGGACAACGCCTGCGAGCGTGACATTAGGTACAATCCTGTCTAAGCCTATAGTTCCTGCATGTGAAGATGCAAGTGAAAAATACGATACATTTATGTCGACCTGTATGGGATTCGAACCCACAAAGTACGGTTTATTCCAAGTTGTGTGACATGCATTCTACCAGGCTTGTACTGGTCAAAAAAGGCCTTGTCGCTTTTCTCTGTTACGTATAGCATCGAATTACATCATGTTAGCAAGAGGCAGAAGAATGATTGTATTGCTAAACTACCTTGTTATTTACAGCATTTACATGTACATGTGTTTGTTCAGGTGACGTACTCACGCGACAAGTCCATTGTTAGTTAAAAAATTTTTACGAGCGTGTATATATACGTGATGATAATCTGCTGCGGTAAGGAACTGCTTTTCGTTCACCTTTGCTCATGTCATGAAAATTTACCTATTCATGACCGAGAGCTGTCAGCAGTCCACCTTTACAGAGTTTACTGTCATTTACTACTAACGTGTTCCCTACTTGCAAGCGAACACGTATATTTAATAACCGAGTGCACATCATTATTTAAAAGGTTCTACATATACGTATTTATTATTATATTGCGGTTAGTTTCCCACTTTACCATGTTTCTCCTGTGACAGTGCTTCTGGTAAACGATTTTTGCCAAACAAATTGACATAGCCCCCTGAAAATGTGGTGAAACTTTAGTAATCATTTTACTATCTCTGATTATATTTAAATGACAAGAAAGATTTATTGTGTATCTTTTCGGACATGTTATATTTATCAATTCCCAACAATGCAAACTCGGTGTTGATCATGGGTTCTAAATTAACACCTCTATCTTGTGTTTTCTTGAAACCAGAGTTGTGAAAGTCAATTTTTTTTCGCATTTTCACTTATTCACATTAACCTTGCACGTGCATGTGATGGATTATAACTGAACTATATACATCAAGCCACTAGTACCAAGCATTTTTCGAGTGCATTTTCGGTTATTATTATTCTTACCAAACAGCTGTAAACCTCCACAATTATGTATCATTTATTGACATCTATTCAGTTAGTTTATCCAGAATATTTTCTCAGTATATATCTGGCATCCTTATATCTCTGTTTCTTGGTACTTATCATGGTATATGTTATATCAGTGTGTGCGTTGCCGAGGACATGTTTTATTCTTCTATCTACTACAGAGTACTCTGTTTACCTTTATTACTCTATGTTTATTGAATTATTGTCTCAAATTGTGCCAATGCTATCAGTATTAATTGTACAACATGAATGTCTTGCTTGTGTACAGGTATATTATCTCAATGTTTCGCAAAAGCCAGGTCTTTTGACGATACTTTTTTGTATTTCTAAAGACCTACTATGGAAATAGACATTCAACAGTGTAGAGCAGTCATTATTATTTATAATCTTTGAAAATGTCCAGTCAAAATTATTTTACATGCTACAGGTCATCATGGTAACTTTGTGAATACTTTCACTTTTCATTCTCTCATGATTGCCTCATTCTTGTGTAAATCATAATGTAATCTCAGACGTATCTTCATAATTTTATGCAAATTACTTAAGTGCTGACATTCGTTCAAATCCAGGGCCTTCAAGTACCTTCACTCCAAAAAAACCCTGGAAATTACTCATGCTAACGTGAACTAGGCATGTTCTATTTTCTGGCTGATTAAAAAAAAAATCGATATTTCTCAGTTTGTCCAAAACATGGCTCGACAGGAGTGTTCTGAGTGAATTGTTGTTCATAGAAGCTTTGGCATGCCCATTAGGAATGATAGGACTGCAGGACCCTGACGCAGAGTATCTGTACACACGAGGGACTGGCTACCTTGTTCTCGTCGTGCAGACTTGGAATCAATAACCAGTAAATGTCTGTGGGTGGAATTTCGACTCACCATTGGATAAGTTTTATCAGGGATGTACTATTGACCAGCTGGTCAGGGTGCCGGTGATGCAAACTTGCGTGTTAGAGATCTCGATCACTCAATCACTAGTGCTCTTGAATGTAGCCCTATAACCCGTATTTGAACCGGTGATTGAAACGACATGTTTAAGTCGTGGGATTCTGACCACTTGGAAATTGAATTTGGTAAATCTTATAGCTTATAATAACTTATACCAATTAGTATCCCGTCCCATCTGTATTAATGATTTTGACAGAGAGTCTTTTCGATTTAATGATCACTGATTCACACGGATATATCTTTAACTGTGGAATTATGCCACCGATCTCTACATCTGACCTCTCAGTTGTATTTTGCAGGCTCTCCATTTCTCATCGCACGGACCACCCTTTCAAACGCTAAATCTGGGATTACAAGAGACTCAATGTTGAAAACTTAAGTAATGTCCCATTTGACACAGGTTTTCAAACTTTTGATGACATAAATGACATGGTGTTTTACTGCACAAATCTCTTCACTGATCTCTGCAATCATTTGTCTCTGCTCGTTATAGCCTCTTCAGACCATGATCTGCAAGTTAAAACAAGTTGCTCAGACAAAGGGATCACGCATGGAAATGTTTTGTGCAACACAGCAGAAAAATGCGTCTTTTGTCCATTCAACAATATGTCCAGTGGCGAACCAAGTAAGCTGCAAGGAATGTGTAAACAAACATTTGGGTTTTAACTAACGATCACAAAGGGATTATTTAGTTAATAATTGAGTAGGGCAATCACACTCACCCAGTAAATCGAAGAAAACAAATTCAATTGATAATTCGTAATCCTTAAACAAATCTGGGCACAGCTTGTTAACTTCACTCTTATGAAGTCATCCATTATGTACAACCACTGACATATATGCCCATGGTACAACAAAGCGACTTGAGAGTAAAACCTTTTCAAAGAAGCATGACATGCAGTTTGTACATGTTTATTCTTTTTGATCCTGATATTACCAACTTCGCGTTGCTTGTAATCTACCAGAAAAAAACAATTTAATGATCATGCATATGCATAGTTAATGTGGACACCTGTAAATTGTCGACACTTTTGCTCAGTCCCAATGGTGTCCGCATTGAGAGGTTTCACTGTATGTAGTTTTGGCATAGCCATTCCTTGTACGTCACAGAATTAAAATGATGTGCGTAATGAAAACAGAAGACAAGTTGAAGCAAGAGAGATAGAGAAAGAAAGAAAGAAAGAATGATAAAGGTTGTTGCTCTCCATAGCTGTAACCATTCGGCCATTCCAACTCATGTGGTGTGACTGTCGTTTTATACATTTTAAATGTAATATTGGACAAACTTCCCTTTATTATACATATTTCCGAGTCCATTTTTTGGAACAATTCCTTCATATTAATGTGGTATTGCTTCTGAATAAACTAGCTGTGACTAGGACATGATGAAAAATTATAAATAATTCATAAATCTCTTCTGTCATTCCCGCGAGCCGCTGTGGATATGGTCCCCGCCGATTGCATTGGTCCAGAGAGCATAGCATCCTAGTTTGTGGGTGCAGTGCAGAACTCATTGTGCAGAAGTTTAAAAATTTAAAACTTAAGTTCCATTAAAAGTAACGATTGCCACAATGTTTTTGCAATAGTGTGCTTAAATGAGCTGGGGCATGGGGCCCTCGCAAGGCGTTTCAGACGATCGTAAACAATGTGTGTCAGCCTTCAGTATACGGCCACATGTCAGGAGATAATTGTACATATGATTTGCTCCCTTCATCATGAAAAGTGTGCTATTGATTGTTTTGTCACCCCAGCCTACAGCAAGTGGCATACAAAGGGAATATACCAGCAACATAGCGGAAGTCAGGGAAAAGAACGTACACGCAATACCCCGTTAGACGCCATCAATTCTACAATGGGACAAATAACAAAAAGTTGGTTATTATGGTGTTAATTATAATCATGCAATTTACATGTGTGTTAATAATAATACTAATAACGGTGTTAATTGACGTTTTCAAGATCATTGCATAAGTTACTAAGGAAGATTAACAGCACTTTTTTGTCCCAATTGGGGCGTTGATCATCAATAAATGTCACTCCAATCTTCTGTGTGTTTGTACCGCTAATTGTAGTGCTAGTTATGAAGTTACATTGTCAATGGCGTTACATTTGGGCATTACATTTGCTGTACATGACGTTAGTTAGGGTGTTAAATATGTAATTGTGGTGTTCGTTATCATTACTGTGACATCATCGTGACCCTGCGTCCTGGACTTTTGTAACCAGAAAATGTTATGTATCCACCTACAGAATCAAGAACGAAAGAAAGTTTTGAAATCACTGACATACTGTGCGCATATATAACGGTACTATATATGATTCTTTTGAACCTGATCATGATCCCCATATTGTATGAAGAAAAGACACATTTGAAAAATTATACGTTCTCGTTTAGATGTAATTTTTATCCTTTCAACGTACACATGGGTCAGTAATTTATAAATTACATTCTTACATATGAATCGAGTATATGGTCACCCGTTTTGATAATTAGTGTTGAAGTTGACTCGAAATAAAAGGCCGGTCTTCCGACAGGTGCGTCTTACCTTTCGCTGTAATCACAGCCATGCCATGTCACTCTATTATGGCCAGCAGCGAAATCTTCACAACAATCTGCATAGGTCTCACCATCTCCTTCTGCTTCCTTCATTGTAAATAAAAGCAACCTTCAATAAAATTTAAAATACGTATCGAAAAATTCAAAACAACCGTATGTTGTATCCAGGGAAAATAACGATATTATGTGATGAATCTGAGTAAAAATGTAGACAATAAAATGTATTGCCTGAATGTAACATAGACGTCAAGTGATACAGACTTACTTGTATTGGCTTGGAAGGGATTGAAAGTGACAAAGATGTACAAACGAGAAAATTAAATTTAATTGGCAGAGTAAGGATTTTCATATTTCAGTTTAAACGGGTGCTTGCCATAACATACACTTGAACTGCAGCTATCTCTTAGTCACTGCCGTCACTTGTCGTCGCCATTATCATCATCATCAGCAGCAGCAGCAGCAGCAGCAGCAGCAGCAACAGCCAATGAAATGATGACGGACCTCAGCTTCTCTGTCAGTCCATCTACCGCCCACACGTGGGCCTCTCTTCCCACTGACCTCCTTACAGCTTTCTTTCACATGGCATCCTCTTGCGACTACAAAACACACACACACACACACACACACACACACACACATACATACATACATACATACATACATATATATATATATATATATATATATATATATATATATATATATATTATGTATATATTATATGCCACACGGAATGTTCCAAAATGAAATAGATATATACATTAACATTGTATTTCTTCTCTTCTTGCCCCATACTCCTGTCCATTCCCCTTTCCCGTGCCCTTTTGCTTTCCTTTTTTCTTTTTGCTACTCTATATATGTTGGCAGATTACGACCTTTAAGTTGAATGCGATCACGTTCGTACGATTCAGTCTGTTTGAAGTCAATGATGAATGTGACTTTGCTGAAAAAAAAAATACTGAAACCATACCCCACCCCCTTCATTTTTTACCAAATCAAGGCTTTCCTGGCAAAAAGGACATCACTTCTTTCACTTTTCAGAAAAAAACCCGACTTCCTGAAAAAACTGAAGACTTCTCTGGAGATATCATATCCTTGAATTTAGCCCGAATTTAAATAGGAAAGAAAGCAGGCCAAGAAATTTAAGTTTGGTGATACAGACTCAAGAGAACGTCTGAAACGCAAGTGCCCCTTTGATGATACATGCTCAATGTAGGTGTAGCCGGTTACATGCCAGCAATCTAGACTTTTGATTATACCTAAGAAATGTCGTCTTCCTTTCTTTCAGGTAGACCAATTTTTAATTAGATAAGCCAAAAGTGCATTATTTAATGCTGGAAAGTGCAAGCGAAGCGCCACTGACACTTAACTAAAATGCTGCAGGTGATTGTGGCGAAGAAACGGTACATATGTGGTATCAACACATGTTGGAACCTGCTGTTCTGAATGTGTGTGTGTGTTGGCTTTTTTGGGTGGGTGGGTGGGTTTTTTTTTTTTAAACATGCAAATAAAACAAAGGAACTTACTTTCACGTTGATATTTTTGTGATATTTTGAGTAGACATTTTAACCTAAGGGTTTTTTTTTGGGGGGGGGGGGGCGGGCTTTGATTTGTTCTTGTGTGAAGTTGAGGACTGAGTCTACAGCTTTTCGAAATAGTTTGCTCTCGTCACGTTGTGACCAAAGTGCCTGAAGCATATATGCTATCAAAAGGGTGACAAAGATAGGTTAACTGCAAGTGTACTTTACACAACATGTAGCTGCTGTGTATGATTTTGCAAAGTAGTACACTTTATGGGGAATGTGAGGTGGATGCAATTACAAAATAAACCTAAAATGGATTGATCTTTAGGTCCAGAAAGGTTTTGGCACGCTTTAGTGAAATTAACGTCGGTACATCCGGACCCGCTCGCCCCCAAACGTCCTATGACGTGTACTGTGACAATGACAAGATCCCTTAAAATAATCACAAATTTACGGATTGCTCCGATAAATAAAAAATGCTATACGCACCTTAAATCAAATGGCATTATGCCACCAAACAAAAAGCATAAAAAACAAAAAAACAGTTTAGTTGAGAGTCTTGAATCCTGTGCCAGCTCCAAAGTTAACAATGTTGTTGATGTTTTTTTGTTTTGTTTTGTTTTTTTTTGGGGGGGGGGTACTTCAAGTGTGAGGAATGCAAATAAAACCAGCCTCATCCATTTATTTTAGTATATTTCTTCTTACAGGCCAACTGTTCCATGTCCATGCAGGATCGTGGCGGAAAAGCGGAATCTAGGAAAATAATCATCAACTTTGAACTTCAAATAGTCTGCTGTGCCACAAATTATCAAGAAGACTGCCGATCAGCAACCAGGAAAGCTACGACCCCATGGGGAGGGGCATTTGCAAATTCCTTTTACTGGAGGAAAAATAACAGCTCATTGTGCATTGCTGCTGACCGCAGGATTGTGTGCGAGCCTATTGTTTACCATTGAAAGTGCGCTTACTGTTGCACGAAAACGAAGTCCTTTTTTTCTTTTTGTTTTTGTAATGAATGATGGGTGGACAATGACTTTGGTTCACCCAGACATACATTTATTGCCTAGGACTTGTGAAATCTGTTACACCATCTATTTAAAGCAGGTTCAGCTTTTAATTGGTGATGGATAGGCAGACCGAGGTATAGATGACTTCAATAGACCTGAACAATGTAGAAAAAACATACATGCATCTGGAAGTTACACTTTACATGTTATTTTTAAGTTATTAAACATGATTAAAAACTTTTTTCTCTTTCTTTCTTTATTTGTTTCTTTCCTTCGAATAACTAACAATCTACATGTACACAGTGGCACACGGGAATTTCAGTATCTCACAGACTCGATCGATGACTCCGTCCAACCTTAGGCCACGGTCTTTTTTTATTTAATGTTTCACGGATCCGCCGACGTATTTGCATGTGGCCCGCTGGAAAAAAAATCAAAGCGTCTTTTTTTTTCTCCCCGCCGATACTAACATTTTCATGCCCAACCAAAAAAAATAGAAAACCCATAAAATCTTTTCAATGTTTGCTGTGGGAGTAAAATTGTCCATTTGTTAGAAATTAATATATCAGCTGTCACCATGCATCAAAAATTAGATCGTTAGTCGAGTTGGCCTCCGATTGTTTACCATTTTCTAGCAGCCTGCGAGACAGGACGAAAGTGTAAAGTAACATACCAATCAAATGAAATGTTTGTTTTTAATGATAATGTACTTGAAACAGTTAACTTATACACATATTTGGGTATAAACATGGCATGCTCCGGAACATTCTCAGACGCAGTGAGTAACCTCCGTGATAAGAGCCTTAAAGCATTGTTCAAAGTAATAAAATGTCTGAATGGTACAAACTTGAAACCTCACATTATGCTAAAAATGTACGATCAACTGATTCAACCCATCACCCTATGTGGGTCAGACGTGTGGGGTCAAAGTATTTGTAAAATTAAAACCGCTAAAATATGCCATGTCAAATGTCTTGAAGCAAGCACTGATAATTTAGTAGTAGAAAACATACACGTAAGCTATTGTAAAATGTATTGGTTGTACACCGGTAGGCAAGTAACGCGGCCGTATGTGGACAGCTGGGACGCAAACCAATATGTTATGATATCATTAAAAATTCAAAACATTTCTGTACAGATTGAAGGAGAGCAACGAAAATTCCCATTTAGATCTAGCTTACAAAGATAATTTAGAACTTCCTTATCGAGGTATAGGCTCCTGGATATTCCAGCTACAACAGCTGGCAAATCATTATGAGCTGGGCAACCTCCAAAATAGCGACAGCTCACTCTTAAGTTCAATGATCACACAAATGGATAATGAGTTATACTCACTTTGGGAAACAAAAATTGAAAAGAACAACAAATTATGTCTTCTTAATTTAATTGGGGAAAAGTTTGGTTATGAAGATCATTTAAATGAAATTCAAATTTTTACATGGAGAAAGGAGCTAACAAAGTTTAGACTTTCAGCCCACAAGTTAATGATAGAGAGAGGAAGATACAAGAAAATAGATATGGCTGAACGACAATGTGATATTTGCAGTGGTGAAGAACTAGGGGATGAAGTTCATTTTGTATTAGGGTGCAAAACATTGGACCATGTAAGAAAAGAATGTATACAACAGTGTATAAGTAAAGCTAAGAAAATGCATGGTAGCAAGAATGAAGCTATATTCAAATATGTAATGACAAACACCAAGATGAGTAATCTGGTAAAATTTTGTTGAAAAGCAAATACAATATAGGACCTGGCCACATCAGTTATCTAGTCAGATACACAGTCCCAATAGGGAAGAAATCTCAGAAAATATACATAGTATGGTGCTGAAATGATAACTTACAGTAGTTGTGTTAAGGTTTTAATATGTGTACTATTTATATTTTTCTGTGTTCCTCCATGTTATATGTTATATGTATCAGTAGACTAGAAATTACTCATAGTATTATAGAACAATTGCCAGATAGCCAATCTAGATGTAGCCTGCAATTATGATTGTACGTGCAATGGCCCCTAGAGAGCAATACACGCAATAAAATGCTATTCTATTCTACCAATTTCTTCTACCAATATGGCGTCATACATCGCTGTGAGTATCCGCAGTGGTGGTAAATGCCTGAAAAAACTGATCTACTCAGTAAAGGAAGGAACTGTACTGCGGGCCAGCGTTAGTGAACATGTGGAGAGCAAATTGAACATATAAAAATAACTGTCACCACCGAAGACCCTGACCGCAGCGGGACATCACCAATGGGCATGGAACTGAATAGCAATTTAGACCAGCACGTGGACTCCATTATAAAGCTGTTTGGCATCACGTTTTTCACCATTTATGTGAAGAATGTGGAGGAAATGCCCCAGTTACCGAAGAAGACCGTCTTTGACGTCTTAATAAATCAACAAAGAAATGACAGTCACCTACCAAAGAAAAAGTAAGCAGAAATAACATGTTACGATTTGTTTCAAAGTCCAAAAAACGCTACTAAACATGCCATAGGCCTATCGTTTGAAAAACGAATCATGTTGTTGTGAACTTGTAAAAGGTATTTTAAAGATCTATTGCTTCGTTTATACAGTTTAGAAAGAAAACCCGAGGTGGAACTTATCCAATTTCCCGAATGGGCGAAAATAGAGGATTTTGCCATTACGAACAGCATATGGAAAACATCGATCTTCTTGTATATCTATTCAAATTTACAACTATACTTTGAGTATGCATATTCAATGCAATACATCATAAGATACTGCTGCAGAGAAGTTTTACTGATAAATATGAATTTTCACTGGCAGTTTGCTTCTGTAAACATGAGACCTTTTTCAGTAAAGTTTAAAGTTAACATGTTATATTGTTAAAATCATTGACAATGTTTTTGCCTTTAATCTAATATGTCTCTTGTGAACGATTATCATTTAAAACTTGTCATCATCCCTAAAAAGGGGGAACAGAATGATGTGTCAATGCTGACAGATACTTCCATATTTTATTCACAGATCAACTGCAAAGGTATAAAAATAAATTTACTGATATATTTTTAGTCTGTAATCTGCCTTTATAGTCTCAGATCATAACAGTTTAAGATGGTGTGGCTTAAAAATTTTTAGCTCAGCTATATATAAACTTTATGAAACCCCTTTTCCTTGTTGTTGATGTGGTCTTTCAAGACAGGTGCTTTTGCGTGCTGTGGGGCCAGGGCTAGTATGGTGCTTCTGTAGTTTCTTTTGAAAGTTTGCTACTTTTTACACTATTTAAAAAATCTGAAGACATGTATGGCTACATTGTATAAATATATAAGTACAATAAATCATCTGAGAACAGGTTTCTCATAGCCATCAGCTTTAAATGTAATTTTCTTTAATGAAATCTTCAAAATCTGCAAAACCGTGTATTTGCGGACCTCAGCACATTATATATTGTGTAACTTTTATTCAGGCCTTAGTTTTTTTATTAGTTGGATTACAAGACCGCCGCACCTGAAAATCGCCAAATGCAAATAAAAATAAAAGACATATTTTTCACTTTTTATTTTTAAATAATCCGCCAACTTTTGCCGAGACTGTGTGCAAAAATTAAAACAAGGCTTAAAGCCTGGAGGTGGGGCTTTTTGTTGTTTTTCCTTTGTTTTCATTAGGGCATGAATATATGTTTACATGTATAATATACATATACATGTATATGAAATTTGGGTACATTTGCGAGTTAATATTCATGGCTATGATAGTAATATCTGTAAGACCTTAATTTACGGGGCTTAATATGAATATTTTGTTAACATTTCAATACATGTAGGTTTGTGTATGATCAAACAAAAATTTATTTCTAGGGTGGGAGTGAGCGTATTTTGGAGATCGTTTATGCGCACGCATAATGTGTTATGACATATGTAAAGCAGCCACAGTGACGTATGAAAAGACCTGTTGCTGAAGCCACTGCGAAGAGGTGGAACTAGAAGAATACCTGAGGATTACTCAGTAGTTTCACAAGTAAGTGCGTGTTTTTCATATTTCGTTGTTTTACCTTGTACATATTACACGAGCGAAGATGTGTTAGTATAAAATTGACAGGTTCCCTGCCACTTGCGGTGTCATCGCATCAATGTGGTATCTACGCGGTCATTGCCATGTTGACCATCACATGAACATTATGGCGATGTCATTCACCATCAGCACATGCTTTTGAATATCGGCGCATTGCTCACAAATTAAACTTGATGTGTGTTTTGAAGTCTTATACTGAGTTGTTATTGTATGTCACTAAGTCTGCTTTATTGATTGCTACATTTTTAATGTTTGTCAGGGTCAACACATAGCAGGCACAATGAAAACTTGTAAGAATGACACTATTTTTTTCCAAGAAAATGAGTCAGATATCTGAATATTCCAGATTAATGAGTCAAAAAACAAAGGAACAACAACTTCAGTCCCTTCAAATTTGTGTCATTATAATTAATATGTCAGATAACTGGGTGTCACTTTGAGTTTTCACTGTATTATTTCATTTGAGCTCCAGTACACTTTAATCAGGTGGTGCAAAATAGAAACAGAATTGTTATTGTAGCCCCCTCATCACTGGAAGTGCTTCTCCTCTGGTTTAGTTTCTACCCTTGATCTGTAAAAGGCCACCCTGTACATTTAATACATACAGGTTGTCATTTTCCATTCCAAGGGTATGCAGGAAGATGGACCTTAAACAAGAGGGCTGTGTGAACAGCCCGTGCCTCAGCTGATCTTGACATTCATCACACTTGCAGCTCTATGAACTTGGGAAAGGATCAAGGACACCATGTTCTGAGTAAGTCTGACCTTTATAGAAGAACACCCACACGTGCAGCATCAAAGTTCAAGTAATTCTCAAGTTATAATGAGGAGTAAAATTCATGTATGTTGCACTGTGACCCCACAAACGAGGTCAAGGTCATTCATGTACTGTCTCAGCATGACCTTCATACAGAATAATTAACATGTGTAGCTAACTCAAAACAGATCTCAAGACATCAAGTAAACAGTAAATTTCGTGTCAGTTGTCCTGTGAATTAGCATTAGAATGCCCATTGACTTACATAGTAATCAATAGGAAAGCTGCATTGAACGATAAGTACCCGAATTGAAAATCCTTAAAAATCAGGAATCCAAAGCAGTGCCACCTAGTAAACAACTGTTTGACCCTTCCACAACAATATATCCATCACATTTCAGCTTAATCTGAGGGATGGTTCTGAGAACAAGTGAAAAATAGCAAATCCATACAAAAAAATTAATTTAAAAAAATTGCAGCGCCACCTGGTGAACATATTGGGAACTAGGTGTTCCCTGGAGTGTCCATGAACGATATCGAAGCAATTGGGTGAGCGGTTTCAGAGAAGAATTTTGAAGGTTTGCCCCCCCCCCCCCCCCCAAAAAACAACAAAATTCATAAAAAATCCAAAAATCAATAGAGCTTGACCATTTGAACACACTTGGTAAAGATCCACCCAAGGCACATCCCCACCAAGTTTGAAGTACATCTGGTCAATATTCTTAAAGTTATGACCATTACAAGAAATTCCTATGTTAAGTTTTCCTATTAAAACTTTTGTAGTGATTTTTGAAAAAAAATCACAAAAAAATTCAAATTCATTGGAACATGACCATTGGAACAAACCTGGTAGACACCCACCCAAGGTACATTGCCACCAAGTTTGAAGTTAATCTGGATGATGGATTTGGAGAAGAAGT
The DNA here is from genome assembly GCA_964020975.1 of Hermodice carunculata. Classification (NCBI taxonomy): domain Eukaryota; kingdom Metazoa; phylum Annelida; class Polychaeta; order Eunicida; family Amphinomidae; genus Hermodice; species Hermodice carunculata. The sequence continues at coordinate 47,688,210 of OZ026618.1, read as the reverse complement.
CGAAAATGTAAATTAGCATTAGAATGACCATTGACTTACATGATAATCAATAGGAAAGGTGCATTTACTCCAAAGGAGCTGACTTGAAAAAATCATTAAAAATCAGGAATCCGCAGCATTCCCATACAGTGAACAACTTTGTTTGGCCCTTCCATTAGGAACATATCCACCAAGTGTAAGCTTAATCTGAGCGACGGTTCTGGAGAAGAATTCGAAAATAACTATAGCACACAAAAATTCACAAAAAAATTAGAAAAAAACTGCAGCGCCACCTGGTGAACAAATTAACAACAAGGAGTCCCTAGATGTCTTCCTGTGTGACGTCAAAGCATTAAGGTAAGCAGTTTCAGGGAAGATTTTTTAAGATTTGTCCAAAAAAACAAAAAACAAAAAAAAAATCATTAAAAATCCAAAAATCACTGGAGCATGACCACGTGAACATAATTGGTAGAAACCCACCCAAGGTACATTGCCACCAAGTTTGAAGTTAATCTGGATGACAGTTTTGGAGAAGAAGTCAAAAATGTGAATTAGCATTAGAATGCCCATTGACTTCCATAGTAATCAATAGGAAAGCTGCATTGACGGACAAGTACCACAATTGAAAAAATCCTTAAAAATCAGGAATCCGCAGCATTCCCACATAGTGAACAACTTTGTTTGACCCTTCTACAACGAACATATTCACCAAGTTTCAGCTTAATCTGAGTGATGGTTCTGGAGAAGAAGTCGAAAATAGCTATAACACACAAAAATTCATAAAAAATTAGGAAAAAAATTGCAGTGCCACCTGGTGAACAAATTAAGAACTAAGTGTCCCAGAGAGTGTTCCTGTGTGATATCAAAGCAATTGAGTGAGTGGTTTCCGAGAAGAAGATTTTTTAAGATTTACCCAAAAAAGGACAAAAAAAATTCATTAAAAATCCAAAAATCACTGGACCGTGACCATTCGAACAAACTTGGTAGAGACCCACCCAAGGCACATCTCCACCAAGTTTGAAGTGAATCTGGCTGACGGTTTTTGAGAAGAAGTCGAAAATGTGAATTGTGGACGACGGACGGACGATGGACCCTCAAAAAACCTCAGCTGACTGACAAGTCAGCTGAGGTAAAAATCACACCAAAATCCCAGCAGAAGATGGGGTTTTAATCACACTTAAAATATGCATATATATATATATATATATATATATATATATATACATATATATATGTATATATATACATACATATATATATGTATATATATACATACATATATGTATATGTATATATATATATATATATATATATATATATATATATATATATATATGTATATGTATATATATATATATATATATATATATATATATATATATATATATATATATATATACATACATACATACATATATATACATACATACATACATTTCAACCTCCATTCAGATCGTTCAAAAAAGGCAAGTTATTTATGATTACGATGTGACAAATCTAAAGCTCAACATGTAAATGAATCAAACCAACTTTTAAATTATATAAGTTTTGCTTTGCTGTAATAACAGTTTTCACTGACGCCATTTTCCCTCCCATTAAAACACAACTTTTCCCATCTCTCTGTGACTCTTCTGGCGCACAGTTTCCCTATACAGTAAATCAATCGAAGAAAAAAAAGTTTTAGCATCAAACAAAGTAGCCTTATCGAGCGCAAGGTTGAGTGAGTACAGCACTGAATTGATAGGTCAATCAAAACGTGAACTGAAAATGTCGACAGTCTCAGCATGGCAATGTTTACAAACATCCACTTCTTGCTCGGATCCATGACCTAAATCTTGATTCATCTCAGAATCCCACAATCAATTGAACGCAATCAATAAAGCAGACCAAGTGACATACAATAACAACTCAGTATAAGACTTCAAAACACACATCAAGTTTAATTTGTGAGCAATGCATTGATATTCATAAGCATGTGCTCGTGATGAGCGACATTGCCATAATGTTCACGTGATGGTCAACATGGCAATGACCACGTGGATACCACACTGATGCGATGACACCGCAAGTGGCAGGGACCCTGTCAAATTTTATACAAACACATCTTCGCTCGTGTAAAATACACAATATAAAACAACGAAATATGAACAAGAGGGCTGTGTGAACAGCCCGTGCCTCAGCTGATCTTGACATTCATCACACTTGCAGCTCTATGAACTTGGGAAAGGATCAAGGACACCATGCACTGAGTAAGTCTGAACTTTATAGAAGAACACTTACATGTGCAACATCGAAGTTCAAGTAGTTCTCAAGTTATAATGAAGAGTAAAATTGATGTACGTTGCACTGTGACCATACAAACGAGGTCAAGGTCATTTATGTACTGTCTCAGCATGACCTTCATACAGAATAATTAACATGTTTAGCTAACTCAAAACAGATCTCAAGTTATCAAGTAAACAGTAAATTTCGTGTCAGTTGTCCTGTGAATTAGCATTAGAATGCCCATTGACTTACAAGGTTTTTTAAGATTTGTCCAAAAAAAAGAACAAAAAAATTCATTAAAAATAAAAAAATCACTGGAGCATGAACATTTGAACAAAATTGGTAGAAACCCACCCAACATATATTGCCACCAAGTTTGAAGTTAATCTGGATGACAGTTTTGGAGAAGAAGGCGAAAAAGTGAATTAGCATTAGAATGCCCATTGACTTCCATAGTAATCAATAGGAAAGCTGCATTGACCGACAAGTACCAGAATTGAAAAAATCCTTAAAAATCAGGAATCTGCAGCATTCCCACATAGTGAACAATTTTGTTTGACCCTTCTACAAGGAACATATCCGCCATGTTTCAGCTTAATCTGAGAGACAGCTCTGGAGAAGAAGTTGAAAATAGCTATATCACACAAAAATTCATAAAAAAAATAGAAAAAAACTGCAGCGCCACCTGGTGAACAAATTAAGAACTACAAGTCCCAGGGAGTGTTCCTGTGTGATATCAAAGCAATTGGGTGAGCGGTTTCAGAGAAGAAGATTTTTTAAGATTTCACCTAAAAATGAACAAAAAAATTCATAAAAAATCCAAAAATCACTAGACCGTGACCATTTGAACAAACTTGGTAGAGACCCACCCAAGGTACATTGCCACCAAGTTTGAAGTTAATCTGGATGACAGTTTTGGAGAAGAAGGCGAAAATGTGAATTAGCATTAGAATGCCCATTGACTTCCATAGTAATCAATAGGAAAGCTGCATTGACCGATAAGTACCCAAATTGAAAAAATCATATAAAATCAGGAATCTGCAGCATTCCCACATAGTGAACAACTTTGTTTGAGTCTTCTACAAGGAACATATCCACCATGTTTCAGCTTAATCTGAGTGATGGTTCTGGAGAAGAAGTCGTAAATAGCTATAACACACAAAAATTCATAAAAAAATAAGAAAAAAATTGCAGCGCCACCTAGTGAACAAATTAAGAACTACAAGTCCCAGGGAGTGTTCCTGTGTGATATCAAAGGAATTGGGTGAGCGGTTTCGGAGAAGAAGATTTTTTAAGATTTACCCAAAAAAGAACAAAAAAATTCATAAAAAATCCAAAAATCACTAGACCGTGACCATTTGAAGAAACTTGGTAGAGACCCACCCAAGGCACACCTGCACCAAGTTTGACGTGGATCTGGCAGATGGTTTTTGAGAAGAAGTCGAAAATGTGAATTGTGGACGACGGACGGACGGACGACGGACGGACGATGGACCCTCACAAAACCTCAGCTGACTGACAAGTCAGCTGAGGTAAAAACACACACTTACTTGTGAAACTACCGAGTAATCCTCAAGTCTTCTTCTGGTTCCACCGATGGAACATGAATATTCAAACAGAGTGCGGCAGGGAATTCCTGGACAACGTCATTTGGGTCATTTACATACAGATCTCGCGCATGCGTACATCTTATGTTTTCCGTCTGAGCCGGCTTTTCGTCTGCTTGTGCGACCAAGAAAATTTAAATTACGCTACTCACAGCGAAAAGAAACGTGCCCCAGCCGCGTGTGACAAAATAAGACAGACACACACAGTTTCCATCGGTGTTGAAAATATGGAGCGATAGCGGGTTGTAAAAGAAGGACAAGGTCAGCCTTGGGCGAGCAAGTGATGATGATGTCGCTACATTCATTTTGAACAGGTCGGACGTTCAGAGCTGTGCCCAATTGTCGCACGTGCCGGAAAAAAAAAATCAAAGATCAAAGGAGCCGCCCATTTCTTCGAAGTCGTTATATTCAAGTCGTCATGGATACTTGATCAGTCGTGTTTGTAATCAATTGAGATTGAATCCGAATATCATTATCATATTATAACCGCTCCAGCTTGATGAAGTTTTCTTTTCTTTTTCTTTTTTTTTGGGGGGGGGGGGGGAGAGTGGCTAGGTAATCAAATTCATGGGACAAAAGTGCCGTTAATTAAGATCAGTAAAGACGACGGCAACTTCAGAGACGAAGAGAGAGAAAAAACAACAAACAAATGGGCATATTATCTACGTTTCCCGCTAACTTCGAGATAAAATTTTGTCTGCATCGGCAGCTCTTGACTGCACATATTGCGAGGAAGACGTGCCCGCGACCTCCGCTACTTACCAAGCTGTTATTGTCTACGATGTCAAAGATTTATGTTATTCTATTCGTCATCAATTTTCCTAGGGGCACCATAAAATTTTCTCATGAACTTGACTTTATCAGTTCTGTATTTCTATAAGATTGTGCAAGGTATAATGTGTGAGTTTCTTTCTTAAGACATTTGTCTGCATGCCACTTGTGTGGGAAGTTGCAATACGTTGTTCAGAGCCTCGTCCGACAGAGCATTTTACCAACATTTCTCGACGACAATATAACGAATTTATTTTGAAAAATTAGAAAGAATTGTACTTGTAATTTCACATTGCTGTGTACCACACTAGCCAAATGCATATGCAATGGATTAGAACAAGCTTTGAACGTTGTCACCATTGACAGAACGGTATACTGCACAACGATCTGAACGGGTCCTCGGGTGTCACACTGTGTTCGGTATAATGGCACATGCGACATGAAAATTTGATGAGGAACTGTACGTTTCGAAACATAAAATTTATTATACAAAGAAGCCTCATTCTCTCACTCTTTCGGTCACTACTTCAGCCATATCTATCTGCTATTATCGGTCGCGACCGTATACATTCTCCGAAAACACGCACACACAAGTCCAACTAAATAACATCCCATTTTTCTGCACATGCTTCCAGCACAGAATTTCTATCGTTCTTTCTTGTAAGTCATATACAGAACAAAAGTTGATGTACATAAACTTAAGGTATCAACAATTTTTTCCAAACAAAACATTTTAGTCAAGTAATTCAGAATTTCATCTGGTCCTTTCTAGATCTGCTGTGGGTTTTGTGTGTGTGTGTGTGTGTGTGTTTTGTTTGTTTGTTTGTTTGTTTTTTTGTTGTTGTTTGTTTGTTTTGTTTTTGGGTTTTTTTTCTTGTTTTTTTTTTGTTTTTTGTTTGTTTTGTTTTTGTTTTGTTTTGTTTTGTTGTTTTTTTGTTTTTCTTTTGTTTTGTTTGTTTGTTTTGTTTGTTTTTTATCTCGCATTTTTATTTTGGTAATTTGCGATGAAAAAAAAAAATACTGAGGATTTCAAATGTATCATACCATGATGCAAACTCGAAATATATGATTGCTTAATTGCATTGGAACAATCTACTATAGTGTAGAGTTGGTAGGAACACCGCGAGGAAAATTATTCAGACGATAATATTGACAAGATCTAAGAAGAGAAAGAGAGAAATACAGATTTTGATTTGTTACGAATGCAGTGCATCGTCAATAAAACAAACATCCTAAAACAAAATTTTTGGTAGGAAACACGACGAATTCTCTCTCTCTCTCTCTCTCTCTCTCTCTCTCTCTCTCTCTCTCTCTCTCTCTCTCTCTCTCTCTCTCTCTCTCTCTCTCTCTCTCTCTCTCTCTCTCTCTCTCTCTCTCTCTCTCTCTCTCTCTCTCTCTCTCTCTCTGCAGATAAGCATGAAGATAGTGTTTTGCTCACTGTAACCAAGAAGAAGGGGGGGGGGGGGTTCGGTACGCTAGTACAGGTAATTATTCTTCTAGAGTACGCAGTACGGAAAATAAAAATCTTTCAAAATTTTGGATAGTACGAAGTACGTAAAACAAGACGGCTTCCAGTACGGTAAATAAATATAAAAAAAAAAAAAAAAAAAAAAAAAAACGTACGCCAGTACGAGAAACCCCTTACCGACCCTCAAGGACGGCTTTTTCTACCATCTTTGCTGTAACATTAATAACCAATGGAACGGAGGTACCTGCATCCTAGAACTGCTGGTACCAAATTATAGACAAATCTTGAAATTGGAAACGACGTTTGTTTCACTGCATAAAAATTTAGTTTCCTGAGATTTGAGGTCAATATGTTCCAAGTTGAATCTGTATTTGCAGTGAACGGTGAAGATGACAATCATGTGTTATTGTTTGCGACCATGTGTGTTCTCATTTGCTCGTTTTCCACACTTATGTAATCTAACGCAAACAAATATGTCTATCAAAATATATACCAATTGAACACAAACACAATCCATAGCAAACGATCGCGACTTGAATTTATAAAAACATGCACAAGTTTAGCGTCAAAATGAACACCATACATAAAAGCTTTATTTGCTGTTTTTCGTCAATAAATGTGTCAAACATTGTCATTGACACCGGAACATTATGTAAGACTGCATGCCGTCGTCTTCAAGTTCGAACGATGCGAAGGCCGTAGGCTTGAACAAACAACATAGGCACCGATGAGCGTACAAACTCGTCCATTTATCATTGAGTCTTGCGATACGAACATGCATGATTAAAATATGATCAAGCACAGTTAATGACATGAAAAATTCTATTCTCGTTGACGACCAAAAAAATAGTGGTATTTCACAGTTTCACTCTGTCTCCGCAGACGGCTCTGCAAGCACGTGGTGATTGCATGCAATTGTGCTTTGCTCTCGCAATATAGCGCACGCCACGTGACCGGCGAGAGCCAACTGGTTCTAAATATATCTCTCATCAGCGAGGAATTGCCCTAGAACCGTTGTGCATGGCCGAATGCCGTTACAAACAACACTTGCATGGTCGAATGTAAAAACTCTTTCTTGCCGCCAAAATATCATGTTTATTGACCAAAACGAAGGCACAACGGTCCTTCGACGCATGATTAGTGATGAATTACGTGGATAGGTACGTGTATGAAATATCGCGGAATGCAACTTTAAAGCACTTACATATTGTTATTGCGCCAAAACAGCGTACTTGCACAAGACTTGTAAGGGGAAGTGATAACTTGATTACATTTTCTCGTGGACTTTTTAGATCACTGTAACAAATGCTCAATGGATTTTTTCCGTCTGATGCATCTTTGGACGTGTTCAGACTGGTAACTGTCTGGATATGCAAAAACCTACGGAGAGCCTCATTGAGATGACAAAAGTTCGGTGTTCACAGAATTGAGGTCACATTCACCCACGAATACAAGCAAGATACGGAACTTCTTTTAACAGAAAGGTCCTGATAATGTGCATAGATCAATAAAGAATATCTACATTTTACATCAGCAATGAGCAGTAATACCAGTGTTACCATTAAGAGCACAAATGAAAGAAAATAACTTGCACCTTTTTAAAATCTGTTTCTTGTTTGCACCAGAATACATACGTTCGCCGGATGACATATTCTCACAGTTAGGCTTTTTCAGCTAACAGTTAGGCATTTTCAGCAATTGTGACCAGTGGTGACAGAGTATTTTCTCTTATTAAACCCTTCAGGTATCAGTCTTGTTTATTTTGCCGATATCAAATGTTGAGAATAAAGTCTTGTCACAAATCAGGACTATTAACACGACAGGAATAGTTCCTGGTTTTCAAATATTGAACTTTTTAGGTGTACTATGTACAATGTACATGAGAGGGGGTCTCCTTACGGAGCCCCACCTAAAAACAGCAGTAAAATATAATTCTCTCTACAAATGTACAGAAAGTTGCACAAATTATCGTACTTACTACCTTACAGAAGCAAGAAAAACGATAAAATATCTATGGTTTCGCGTATTTGTAACTTCTAGTTTCAAACAGGATGGGACATGGTGAAAAATGCGCATTGACGATCTGCGCATCCTGTGAAGCGGAAGTGGTAATGAGGTTTGATCATGCGCACCGTGCAATACTGAAAACACATGGCGGAGTTGAAAAATGGTGCAGGTCTAGGAATGCTATTGAAAATCGTGAATCATACCAACCAACAACGGCAACATGTCAAGTTCAAGTGGGGAGACAAGTGAGCCCACCTTGTGGTTTAAATTGTGTTTCAAATGTGGACCTGAAATGATTAATAACAAACTGATATGTGGAAGGGATAGTGACCTAATTGGCGACATATTAGCACAACATTTACATACGGAAACCAAGACAATTACGAAGATTATAGCAACCCAGGGACAAGTGTTCCTGTTGATGTGGAATCCTCCACAGCTTTGTTTGTGCTCAAAAGTTTCAAAGCTAACTGTATAGATGTATATCTGATAGACACTCTGACAAGGAAGACAAACCCCACAAAGTCGATTCAGCCTTGGATGTTTTGATGAATATGACACATAGATATGATCACCTCCCAGCCAAAAGGTACGTTGGCTCTTGTTTTTAATACATGCATCAATGATTTTATTAAGAAATACATGATTTGGATTGTCAACAATGTTTGTATATAAATCTGGGCATACAATTTTAAATGGATTGTTTGCAGTTCTTTTTGTCACCATAAACCTTTAACAATGCCAATGATTGAATGAATGAATAAAAGGGGGGGAGCAGGGGTATTTTTTGATATGTGTGATATAGAAATTTATGCGTATGCTTCTCCCTTTCTGTAAGACTGAAAGCTGTACACCAAACCGTTTGTACAGCCTGATTGACCTGCTCAAGTCACTGGGAGTGGGTTTCCTGTCCTCACAAATAGATGGAGTTGCTGCAAAGAAAGTACAAACATTGGCTGATCCCCTGTGGTACCTAGATTCGCACCATTTAAAATTAGAATCCAGATCGTGCTACATTCCTGGGGTGTTCAACCTATTCCAGAGGTTCAATGACTACAAAAAAATAAAAGGAAAACTCCAATGGTACGTATTTACTGCTTGATCTCACAGTCTACGCCCTCACATGTCTGCTATAGGAATCTGAATGGTGTAGAACAATTCTATACCCAGTAGTTCCTTCTATGCAGCAAATATAAACATGTGCTTATAAAATTCATATACCTCAATAATTTTTCAAGAGCAGTCACCTCTTATTTCTGTTTGTGCCACCCTCTCCCCATTGTCTCTGAAAGGAAACTGAAAGGAAACTGAAAGGTACAGAAAAAAATCTGTACCCAGTAGTTCCTTCAATCCTAATATACTCTTAAAATGTCCGATCAATAAAAGAGCCCCCATCAAACCATCCATCTGCTACAAAATGTCCATATTAAATTATTCCTTTCCCGACCCAGATGCTTAAGGAAACTGAGAGGTATAGAAAAGAATCTATACCCAGTAGTTCCTTCTGTCCTTGTCATGTTCATGACCTATTACTAAAAGACCCATCTGCCACAAAATGTATCTGGAAAAAATATATCCCTACTCACACCAGCTGCGCAAACTGAAAAATATTTTTTTTAATTCTGCCCAACAGTGTCTTCCATTCCAATATTTAAAATGTGATTCTTTTGCTTCACTTTGTATTATAATTTTAAATATCACATCTGTAAATACTTTACCTCTGCCCCACACAGACACAACTGTCTGCTATAAAAAAAACCCTGACCAGTGCATAAAAAGTGTACATTCACAGTTTAAGAATTTGTGGGGTATTTTTCAATTTAAAATCTGAATGGGGCTTTGCAGAACAAATATCACCCTTAACTAAATTTAACAAATATTGCCAGACATGTATGTGCACCAGATGATGTGCACTGTCTGTCTCTTGAGACTGTGCTATATTAGTCGGCACATGAATGCATATTTGTTCCCGCACAAGTGCTGTCATGATGCAATATATAATTTACACCACCTGTTCAGTAGGACAAAATTTTGGGGTGAAGATGTTTTTGATTTAATGTTCTGTAAAACTGTTGCATTCAAGTATGAAACATACATGAAAAATTTAATAAAACTTTATATATTTTAATCTTAGTATTAAAATTTTCATTGTTGCTATTGAGTATAGTATCACTGTCTATTTTGGATTCAAACTTGAAAATACACTGTTGAATGCAATAAATTTCAAACCATATTAAATTTTTGTACTTGTTTCACAGGATGAGGTCAGTGAAATTTTATAGTTTAAAAATGATACAATTTATGTCTTGTCTTGTCTTGTCTTGCCTGTCCCATAGTCAAGTTGTCCGTAGGGGCGCTACTGTGGAATTGGCAAACATTTCTCTTCATCCCCCTCAGTTTTTGCATTTCTTAAACACTCTTTGAGTTGCAAGCCAGTCCATTCTCACATGGTATCTTCCCATCCTTTCTTTTGACTCCCTCTTTTACCATGCCCATACCACTTTAATAATTTCTTCTTCTTCTTCACAGTAGTAATCAAGTCATCAAATTAAAGGTCCAGTGACTTCTTGTATCTTCCGTATTTCATCATTGATGATGTGGTCTTTGTATGAGATGTGAAGTACCTTTCTGAAGCATCTCATTTCTGTGGCCTGTATGCTTTTCTCAAAGTCTGCTGTTGCATGAGAAAGGCTTCAATTTTTAATATGTATTGATTTAAAACATATAAAAGCTCTGACAGTAGTATTTAAAATAAAATTTCATAAACCTTTTTGATTTGTGTATTTACAGATTGATGCCGAAAGCCTCAAGAAAACCCTGGACCACCTCGCAGATGTTCTGCTACTCCCCTGGTTTGCCAATTCTAAATTTGCTCATTTCAAAAAGGATGTATCAGACCTGGCTGGAGCAATGAACAAATATTACAATTTTCTAACTGAGCAACAACAGGGAAATGCTGAAACTCACCATGATGCTAGGGCATGCGTCGACAAATGGAGCCTAAAGACCATGGAAGCAGTACCAGATGCTGACTTGAAGAACAGTATGTGAAACTGGACAATGCCTTGTCAGAGGTTGGTGTTTATGAACCTTTATGTGTTACGGAATTTGAGCCAGAGGATAAATGGGCTAAACGCAATTGGTTGGATAACCTGCAAACAACATATCCTATCACCATTATATGTATATCGACATGGAAACTACATGGAGAATTTAACATTTGTGTGGCGGATTCCTGCACAGCAAATGGAACGTTCAGATGAACTTACCATTCGTACAGTAGCTCAGGTAAAGGACAACCTGCCAAAATTCTCTACACGTGCCATGAGGCAAGAATTTGTTTCACATTTCAAGCCTGCCAGGGTCAAACCTGCTTTACTTAGAGAAATACACAGGTACATCACTGGGGACAGCAGTGCTGCCGAAACTGCCCCTCAAAGCAAGATAGATGCACGAGTTGCTGAGTATCTTCTCAACAGTGATGATCCAGATCTATTTTACGATCTTCGCACACTAAATGGACGCCCCAAAAGTAACAAGTTTGATTTGTTTTGGGAGGAGCTCGAAAAATATCTTGATGAACATGTTGTGTGAATGATCGCCAGCACGGGGATCATTTGTATTTACCATTTTTTATATCTGTGAGAGATTTTCGGGAAGGAATAAAAAATAGGCTGCCAGCTGGAACTGATATTCCCTCTGAATCATGGATCAAGTTGAACTTTTGGCCCAGTAATCCATATAGACAGAGTGCAGTCTACTATACAGGTCAACTGAAAGTAAAGCTTGCTGATCAGTCCCGACTGTTGCATGCCCAACATGTTGATGCTCATTTTGCTGCTTTTCAATTTAAACTATTGAAAGAAATGGCAGTGAAGTACAGGGACTACTGTGTGATGGCAGGCGTGGATGACAAGGCAATTGTGCCAATAGGTGAGCCACACAATCCAAGGTCAACAAATGTACGAGCTAATTCCAAGTCTCTAGCCCCAGCAGAAGGACCACGTTTGTCAGCGTTAGATCATGATTTTCATATATGTGGTGCTGTGCCATCAGTGATGCTTTTAATAGACATTCCGGAGAACCCCTTTGATAGTTTCTATTCAGGTGAGGTACATGTTTCAGTAAATGACAAGATTTTCCAGCCTTCACATGCCCTAAGGCATGTAGCAGAGGTAAGAGCCATACTGCGTGAGAAATTTTCAACACATGGTGTGAACCTAGACAAACCCATTCTTATGATGTATTCTGATGGAGGTCCAGATCATAGGACAACCTTCATATCTGGGCAACTTTCATTGCAATCCATTTTTGTGGCATTGGATCTTGATATGATAGTAGCAGTCAGAACCACTCCATCACAAAGCTACATCAACCCAGCAGAGAGGGTAATGTCTGTACTCAACCTGGCCATACAAAATGCAGCTATTGGTTGCAAAGAAATGGAGTGGCAGCATGAATCGCAGCTGAAAAGGCTTGGCACCATGACTGCTGTACATGAAGTTGCAAAGACAAGGCCAGCCATGAAGGAGGGTCTTTTACCCTCAGTTGAACCTACACTGGAACTACTCAAACAGCGTTTTTCTCGTCTGAAATACAAAGATGAGTTTGTGCAAGTCCATCCTCCCACCTTTGAAGAAGATGTGGACTCCTTTGCGAAATTACTCACCATCCTCTGTGCAGATGACTTCAGTAACAATGGGGCCACCAAGAAATCTCTCCATGAAGATGTTGCCAAGTTTGTTGAGAACCATTGCTGTGAGCGACAGTATATGTTCCAAGTAAAAAAAAGTACTAATGGTGACTGTGCATACTGCAGATCAAACCCCCCATGTTTGCCAGAGTTTAAAAGTCTCCATTTTGTACCAGATCCTGTCCCAGCTGAGGAAACAGGAAAAATCCAGCCATTTGAAGCTGTCTATGGTCATGCAACTGATGACAGTGCACGCCCAGCTTTGAAGGAAAAACCAGTTGCGACAGAAAATGACCAAAAAAAAAAAAAAAAAAACCAAGACAAAACAAAAGTATGTTGGTATCAGCAAAGGTGAGGGCATGCATTTTATGCTCACAGTGTGGTCGTAGAAGGGTGGTGTACAGTGCTAAGGCTTTGACCCAAGCTGAACTGCATGCTGTACGCTGTGTAGATGAGGAGTTGGTGTACAGTTGTGGCAGTCCACTTTTCCCAGCCAGCTCCCGATACCATGAACGAATAGTTGTGAGGGATGTCCTTTCCTGTGAGAGCCCCATGGAAACAACTTTTTATGCAGGAATAACAAGGTCTTTTGATCCTGTATGCTTTCACTGTGTTGACCCATGTGATTTGGATACCAGTGAGCAGGTTCAACAGCTACAGAAAGACTGTGGCATTGTGCAGTCGATCTGCACTGCTTGATTGGCAGCAGGAAAAACTCCAGCTGTTAGGAATGCATAAAAAGTTGGTGGTAGAGGGAACAAAAAACAAAAAAGTGAAATCATGTTAGATCATATATTGATTTATTTAACTTTTAAAGGTGCTGATGGACATAGATTGTCTTTCACCTGTATGTGCTGCTGATAACACATAGATTGTCTTGCATTTGTTTTTTTTGTTTTGTTTTTTTGTTTTGTTTTTTTTTTTTTTTTTTTTTTTTTTTTTTTTTGTTCACAGTGTAATTATGTAGTCAATACTAGTAGTGGTGACCAAGATTTTGAACATTCATATCCAACATATTTAACAGTTTGATATATACCAGTATTAACATTTTGCTATTTCTGTGACACTGATAATGACTTTTCTTGGATGTTTAAGCATACCATGTTACTCTGTCAATTTCTCATTGAGACTTTCAGTCAGTGTCAGACTGAGTATTTTTAATATTTCATGTCAAACTTTAATTTAAAAATATACAGACAAGATTGAGAGAGAAAGGAGTCACTTAAGTAAATATATATGGGATGGAGCAATTCAACTGCATTATATCAGTCAATTACCAGACTATGAAGAGAGTCTGAGATGAATCTCATAATTCATTCATACTTTATTTAAATACTTTCTTTCACTTAAATTCTGACATATATTGGACAATACTGACTGTGTAGATGATGGTCACTTCATTTTAGACATTTTCAATACTTGCATACATGTCAATGGACAAACATACATATTAAAGTCACTTAATTTTTATAGATGCATTAATTTCATATGCATGCATGTCACATATGGGCGATATGGGGCATGGAAGTTTGATACTTTATTCAACAGATTATTTCATTACATATACATACATGTCATATGGGCATGAAAATGACACTATTAGAACTTGTTTTTGTTAAAATGTTGTTGCATGTCACACATGGGCAATATGGGACATGGAAGTCTGATAATTTATTCAAGAGATTTTAATTTCATATACATGTAGAAATAGACATTATTTCATTTCATATACGTACGTCATATGGCCCTGAAAATGACATTATTAAAACTTGTTTTTGTTCAAATGTATTTTTGTGTTTGCAGTTCTTTATCATATTGTACCCCACGACTGATTTGAGCTTTCTTTATGTTGCTCAAGATTGTTTCTCAAAATTGTTATTCTGACAGGCTGTGCACTTTAAATTTTATTTCAAACCATTGAACCATTTCTGTTTGCTTTTTGCAGCATGAAAATTCCAAAGTGTCAGACAAACAGTATGTTTTGAACTCTTTCAAAATGAAAATAGTCTAAGCTCAGAGCAGTTTCGACCCTTTGCTTTTTAAAACATTGACTGATTGTATGCGTGTGAATGTTTAGATTGTTAGTCTTCAAAGCAGGCATAAGTACACCTGGGGTCCCACATGCACTGCAGAGCTCACGAATTTTATACAAATCATTTAATCAGAGGCCACATTTAATTTTGTAAATGCATAATACTTCAATGTTGGATCTTGACAAGTTTCATATGAAAACCATACAACTTCAATACTGTCAGGGTGTTAAAGATATTTGAAAGTTTAAAATATCAGTGCTTAATCTTGCCTTCAAAAACAGTATTGGTTTTAATACTGCATGAATCTATGAATCACAGTTTGAATTCGTGAGTTCTCCTTTGGGGATTTCTTGGAAGCCATGGATGCAGTTGACATCAAGGATACAGAAAGCCCACAGATGCATGAGATGCCATAGCATTTATCAAGTGGGAAGTGTACAGCCAACATATTAAAAGAATGACTGCAACTTTGTTAGCGAAGAGCCATGATCTTTAATAGTTGAATTCATCGAATAGTTTAACACTGTAGTTCCCGATATTTTGAAATTGAATACATAAGGCCAACGTAGAGTTTTCTGCAAGAATGTTCTGCACAAAATCAAAAGATCAAATTTTGTTTTCATTTTTATTTTAATTTCGAACGCCTACCTTCTCATTTCTAATTCCAATTAAAAAAAACAGTCCAAAGTCAAATTTTCTTTTTCTTTTCATTCCTACCACCCACTTTTTGATTTTTCAAAAAACTCTTGTAATCCAACTAATAAAAAAACTAAGGCCTAGAGGTTTAAAAATATAAAATAGTATTATTTGAATTTTATATATAATATGTGCTGAAGTTGGCCATTTATTCAATTTTCATCCGAGATACGAATATTTGAGACAAATATTATAAGCATATTTTATATAGATACAAAAAAACAGTACTTGTGATAATATGACATGACTGAAATGTTTTTTATTCATCTGTTACAGGGCAGCTAGAACAAAGAAAGACATGGTCTTCAATGCAGCAATTGATCACATCGATGTGCAGGAATGTCAGTTTCTACCCAGTCAGGTGGATACGTCTGGTGCCAAGAGTCAGTTAATTGGAAACAAAATAGAGGACACTATAACTTCTGTATTAAATGGTATTTTACCTTTTTGCTAGATATCTGTTCAGGAGATCAATCCATGATTTAATGAATATCATATGTATCATTTTAATTGTGTCTTGATATGTATCATATCATAAGAAGACAGATGACATATTTGGTATTTGAATAAAATGATTTCACCTGATTCTACGAGTTGATATGTTGTTGCTTTCTCATGATGAACACACAGTGAACTAAAAAATATGAGGTAATAGCTCATAGCAATTTCACCATGAGCTCACAATGTGAGGTTTTAGTTCACGGTTATCTCACCATAAGCTCAAATTGTGAGGTAATACCTCATGGCAATCTCACCATGAGCTCACAGTGTGAGGTTATAGCTCACAGTGAATTCATGGTGTGAGTTCATAGTGTGAGTTCACACTGAGTTCCTGGTGAGGTTACAGATTTAGCTAAAGGTGATCTCATATTGTGAGCTCAGTGTGAGTCTGTGTGATCTCACAGTCAGTTCACTATGAGATCAAATTGTTGACTGGGTAAGTGGGCACCTGTATTTAGTGGGCACCTTTGCCCGGTCCTGTTTTTATTTCCCTATACTTCCCATGTTAATGTACCCTCTGTTAAGTGGGCACCTGTCTTATGTGGGCAGTGGGCACCCTAAAATGGCATTTTGCATACCATAATTTGCTTAAGTGGGCACCATAATTCATCTTTTTCTTTTGTTAACTCTTACAGAGATCTCCAATAATATGCCAGACTGAAGTTTTTCATTCCAAAAGGAGAATGCAAAGGCACAGAGCATGTACTACTGTGTTTTCTAATAACTCTGTGGCCCTAGTAATCCCTTTGAAACCAATTTCCCTGGCTTAGGGGCTCTCTGGATGAGTGATGTACTTTAACCTTATTATATGGCCCAGCAGACCGACCCTCCGCTAAGTGGGCACCTGTCTTAAGTGGGCACTTTTGCCTGGTCCCAGGGGTGCCCACTTAACACAGGTTTTACTGTATTTATACATACATCCATAAAGTAAAATGTACAAAATTGTAATTTTTAGTAAGATGTGGACAACAAATGGCTTGTATTAATTATTTTCTTTTATTTGTATGTTGCAGTTGTGTTTCCAGAAGTGAATTTCTTTATATGGATGATGATCATTGTTGAGATGGTGGTTGCAAGTAGTACCTCTTTAAATACTGAATTTTATTGACATTTTCAACAAGTTAAGAACCTCCTCTTACAAATTCTTCGATAAGCTGCAAATTTTGGTCCCTTTTCATAAATTGTATGGCCCTGTATGTGCATGAATGATGCACCTGTTCAAGCGTATTTACTGAAATAGGCCTATAATTTCAAACAAAACGTTTTGCATTCTGTCCTGTTAAACCTAGATATGGCCTTTTCAACGCTTTGACCTTTGCACTTACGTTTTGGTCTCTTTTGGGTAAATACAAACTATAAATTTATGTGTTTCAGCTATACATACCAAGGGACATTGCCTTTGGTCGGAATTGACTTGGATTTGTTTTGATAGGACTACCGTTTGGATATGGTAATGACACTGTCTAATTTGAACTGAAGGAGAAGGTGGAAAAGTTACAGAGAAAGTACAGAGACTTGAAACCATTGAAAGGAAACAGTTACAACATGCCATCACCACATACCCCCCAGATGCCTTCACCTATATTTACACCACCCAACCCAGACCCAGGAACAGACTGAAACTAGTGAAAGTCCAGCACCACCAGCTGCTTCATCTGAGCTGTACAATTCATTCGCCATCAACAACTTGCAAGAATCTGTTAGTCATTGTGATAAACTGTACGATGGTGTGAACATAATCATCAATAAACTCTTTCCAGCAGATTATGTTTTGGCACATAGTGTGTCAGGGAAGGTGGCAAACTCGAAGTGTTCTGCAAAGCCAGCCTTTGATGCAAGGCTGTACAGCGCCATGGTGAATGCATTGAAGCAGAAATTTCCAACTGTTACAAATAAAGAAATAACAGAGAATGTCCAAAGTTTGCAAAAACAAAAACAAAAAAACTTAAAATTATGGCAAAGAATACTGAGTAAAAGACTTAGGCCCTGAATCTGTTGTCAAGTAAAATTAAGTATTGACCAAGTAAAGAAACAAAAAAAAAAAAACTGCAAGTGTGTACAGTTTGAGACTTTATCGAAATAAAGTCTGTACAAGGTCAGTTTGTGCCAGTCTGTTTTTTGTTTTTTTTTTTTTCTTTTGTTTTTTTTTTTTTTTTTTGTTTTTTTTGTTTTTTTGT
The DNA here is from genome assembly GCA_964020975.1 of Hermodice carunculata. NCBI lineage: Eukaryota > Metazoa > Annelida > Polychaeta > Eunicida > Amphinomidae > Hermodice > Hermodice carunculata. Next base: position 47,670,013 of record OZ026618.1, on the reverse strand, counting down.
TTTTTTGTTTTTTGTTTTGTTTTTTGTTCTGCTGACATCAGTTTGCAGAGCTCATACGATCACAATCGCACAGAGTCCTGTCTGTCAAATGGTCTGTAAACTTTTGCTTGTGAACGCAATCCTAACCACAGTTTTTAAATTAGCCCCATATAACTTTCAGGTCTTATTGATGTATGAAAATCTAGGTTGAGTTTGAAAATGGTGGCGCCTCCAACATTATTTTGTACAGGACCATGGTAGTGCATAGTTATTCATGGTACACCATTATAGTTCATGGTAAACCATGGTAGTCCATGGTAGTTTATGGTGGTGCCACCTACATTATTTTATAAAATATAGGATGGGATTCCTTCCAAACATGACCATAGTAGTGCATGGCTATTTATGGTACACCATGGTAGTTCTTGGTTAACCATGGTAGTTCATGGTATGCCGTGGTAGTTTATGATAAACCATGGTTGATTGGATGACCATGGTCAAAGGTGTTTACAGTGGTTACCCAATTGGTAGTGATCAATAATGCTGCTTGTAAAAATGATTTGTCAGCATTAATTTGCGACCTTGACTGCTGACCATGGACTACCGTGGTAATTCAGAGGCTGCTGACCATGGACTACCATGTTAGTTAACAGGGCTGGTACCATGGATAACCATGGTCATGCGATATGACTGTGGTGCCATTTAACAAAACATGGTTGACCATGGTCAACCAAGGTCTCAGTCATGAACTACCATGGAATTCCATGGAGGTCCATGGAAGTCCATGGTTTGGCACTGTCCATTTCGCCTGGGTAAGTTTGGCTTCTTTAAAAATGCATGTTAACCAGGATTGATCTTAATTCATCCTTCTTAAATGTTTTTTTATTGGAAGGATTGGAATAAATCATTGTCTTATGACTTCAAGAATCCTGGATTTTGAAGGCTGGTCTCATTGCAGAGGGTTTTTGTTTGCAGGTTTGTGTCTCCTCTCGCCCACAGACCAGAGAGTCACTTCTTGGGAGTGAGGGAACTGAACACCACCAACGCTCATGGAATATTCCAAGTGCTGATGGAGCTTGTCAAGGAGAAGGGCCTCGACATAACAAATCTTGTTGGGATAGCAACTCGTGGAGCAGCCGTCATGAGAGGAGTGTGCTCAGAAGTTGTGAAAAAGTAAGTGATAAAAGGAAAATAAAATGTATATTCAGTGTAAGAATGGCTCACTTGAACAGGACTAAATGATAAATAAATTTTCTGCTCACTCTTAACACGAGAATTTTTTTCATGCTACTTTTAATAAACAGGGAAGACCTCCATGTTTATTATCAAAGCTGGCATGAAAAACACGTAAAACGTTAAGGATAACTGAGTTGATCACATAACTTTACTCTTATATTTGATTTTTAGAGTGAAACAGCTGGCACCATTTGTGTTGGCGAACCACTGCATGGCCCATCGGCTACAACTAGCTGCAGAGAAGGCGGCCAACAGTGTGCTTCTGATCCAGCGGTACATTGGGACCCTCAATACGTTTTCATGGGCATTAAAGAACTCACCAAAGCTTGATCGTTTGTTGAAAGAGTGCAAAGCATTAAATGGAGAGAAGGCGAACCAGATCTATCAAGTGTTCTTCACAAGGTGAATGTCTATTAACGATTAACATTTTTCTAACATTAAACTTGTGTGATGTTTGAAAGAAATTGCCAACTTGAAAAAAAAGTTTGTTCTTGGAGCACTTGTACTGGTCATTAGATTGATACAAGATGGCAGTTTCCTGTTGGACAGGCCCACATGGGGAAACCTTGCAGTGGAAATATAGAGGATGGTTTATTAGACATTCTTTATGTAACAGCACCATGTGGCACACAAGTTTTTGTTTTATCTCCTACACTAATATGATAACCATACAATTAAACAGCATTTTAGCTGCAGTTATGCTATTTCAGGGTTACTGCATGATGTAGGTGTAAATATTTCTGAATTCAGTTAAAAATTATACACATCACTTTAAATCTGCAACAGTGAACCAACAACAAGCTTGTTTATGGTCACATTCCCTTGACAATCAGACAACCTGTCATAATTTCCACAGATCTTTAGGAGAGGTTGTCATTTAAAATTTTAAACCAGCACTAGGGTCTTTTGGAGGGAATTTGTGAGAAATAGAATATTAAATTCTTAATGTTGCGCATAAATTTACTACCTGTCATGAGAGACCACATTCTTTACCCTGTTCCTGGGGCTGTCTCTCAATTTAATTTCCACACTACAGTGTACATCATGATCAACGGAATGCCTAAAATTTAAGGGGGAAAATGTGTACAGGGTCCACCGACGCAGACAAACTTAAGTTTTGAAAAATAATATTGTGTTGACATAAACAAATGATAATTCTTTGAGTATTCTCCAAGTTTACAGAACTGACATGATATTAAACTTCAGTGTGCCAATTTTTGGAAAAATATAGTGTACATAGCCACCAATTGTGGGAAAATAAGAGTAAATTTAAATCTGCTCTTCCATAATGATTTTTGACAATTTGCAGTTGACCTGAAACACAAATATCATATTTGTTCTTTATGCCTTCTAGAACAATAATACGTAATTTAAAAAAAAAGCTTATGAGGGTATATTTTTTGTAGGTGGCTATCTTTTGCTGACAGCACACAGGCCCTGATAGGCTGCATACCATCTGTGATCAGTACGATGTTTGCTGCTGCAGGAGACCATGACTGCGAAGGAAAGGCTTTGTTGATTCGTGTTGCAAATGATGTTGCTACCTACAAATTTATCTTCATGACCCATTTCTTTGCGGATGCAATACGCATTTTGGCCCCTCTGAGCAAAGCTATGCAGCTAGAAGACAGCACATATGACAATATCAAGCAGCAAGTGGACGCCTGTATTGTGGCGGTAGAATCTCTCCGTAGCATGGATGGTCCTCACATACAGCAAATCCGGGATGATTTCCCAGAAGACCCACCAGAGAGTGGCATCACAGAATGGGGCACTCATGACATCAAGGACACACCTTCTGAAGGAAAGAAGTATGGAGAAGCTGTCAATCGGTATGTGGACAATGTTGTCACCTGGCTGCAGACCACATTCCCTGATGGAGATACCATGGGTGCTTTCAGTGCCTTTGCTGCTGGTGATGACAAAGATGCCCTGTTCGAAAAGCTTTTGGGTCTTTATGGCAAAGACCAGGTCCACAAGGGGCAGACATACCCGATGCTAGTCAATGCTGAGGATGCCCAACTGGAGTGGTCAGTAGTTCAGAACCTTCCTGTGCAGTACCTGACTTTGAGGGATTTTCATGAGGACTTTATGAAGCAGAACTTGGAGGCATATCCTAACATCAGTAAGCTAACTCAGATAGGCCTGACAGTAACGGTCACTTCTGTTACCTGTGAAATGGGAATCAGTCGCTTCAATGCAATAAAGACTTCCAGTGGTAATTGCTTGAAAGTTCATTCAGTGGAGCAGCTGGTAGTGTTGAGTGCAGAGGCCCCTCGTTACAAGCAGTTTAACTATGAGTCGGCGTTTACTGTGCAGAGTACCATGAAAGACAGACGAGCATTTGCAGCCATGATCAAACAGAATGGTGACTCCAAGGCACAGTTTAGTCAATTGGAGCAAAAGGAGAGGAAAGGCCCTGAAGTGCAGGATGGACTTTTTGGACTTAACCAAAAAGTGAACTGACTGAAACATTAAAGATGGCAATCTAGTGCCTGCACTCCAATAAATAAACCGTCCTATTACATGATATTATATTTGCATATATTTATTTTAAATGAATCTCAAAACAGGCAAAGAACTTACACTGCACAAGATGCTGGTGTGTGGTACTTTCACTCTATTTTGTATAACAGAATAGGCAGCACTCTATTGGTCTCCTCTAGTTTTACAAAAGTGTCCATGGAGCTCAACATGATGATCAGGACAATTTATGTCCCTAGGAATTTTTCTAATGTGTGACTGTCATATAGTTTCAAGAGAGTGAAAATGTTTTGTGTGGAAGGTTTTCAACTGTATGTGACAGTGGGCATGGAAAATGTTTTGAGTGTAATACATAGTTTTTGAATTTGCAAATTAATTATGCTTATTCATTGAATGAATTATGATGATTGTTAAAACAGTGTACTTGGATGATGTATACAAATAGCTGTCAGGGTCAAGATATGGTGAGCATATTGAACACTTAGGTTTGAACTTGCATTCCAGTAGCTCTCCACTGACTAAGTTTGGTCATTTGCTAGTCATTTCCTTTATTGGTAAGTTGTAGATTGGTGCTGATCAAGAAACCTTGATAGCTGGCAAGCTGTGACACTCACACAGATGTCAGTGCATTTATATTTATACTTGATCTAAGAGTTATTGCAGATTAACGGATAGCCAAGTTATCATTTGCTTGTATTCAGTAGTCTTGTGTATTCAACACATATTTAAATTGCTGTTTTTGAATGTCAGTAGGTGAGGGACATTTTAACTGGCAGTATACAGGCAAATTTTATAATTTTTAGACAGTCTTCTTGAGTCTGGTCACTTTGCAGGTGCTATTATGGTGTCTGGTTTTATTCTCCTTTGCTCATGGTCCAACACCACTGGATATTATTTTGCTATTTTTGAATGTCAGTAGGTGAATGAAATTTTAACGGGCAGTAAATACACAAACTTTATCATTTTAAGCAGCATTCTTGAATCTGATCAAGTGTTGAACCATCATGAGGTGCTATTATGCTGTTTATAGTTTTATCTTCCTTTGCCAATGGTCCAGCATCACTGGGCATTGAATCTGCAAATAACAAGGACAATGTACATGATTTTGTACTATAGATATTAATGTATAAGTTTGACAAATCCATGAGACTTAAAGATAAAAGATAAAAGTTGAACTTACATGTATGACACAAGTTGCTGAATTAAAGCCAGAAAGTATGCTGATGGATAGTAGACTAAAAGCATAGCTGCTGAGCAGAAGGTGAATAATAGATATGAGTGTGATATGATGCTTGCAATAAAATATCATTTATACCTTTTTAAATGGATGTATTATTGTCTCAATACATATGAACAGAAATGTGGCATTTATTTCTTAGTTATATTGTGTTGCCCTCTCACCACATTAAAGCCATAGCCAAAAAAACCTATATCTCTGCATGCTTCAAACCTCAATATCTTTGGCTAATGTTTGGCTAAAGAGAGTCTAATTTGGCTAAATAAAATTTTGGGGTTTCAGCCAAATTGGCTAAAGGCTAAAAAATCCTAGCACGAGCCCAGGAAAATATGATCCTTCCTGGGTTGTGGCAAGGGAAAAGTAACAACCTTTTTACATATATATGAAGGCTTTAGCAGGTGCTATTGTTAAATTGCAAGTGGAAGGGGTATCATTCCACCCCCAGGATCTAGCTCCATTCTTCAGTCTAAGTGTATGGCTATCCTTGGAACAGTTGATCTCCAAGCTAAATCATGTATTGCCAATATGACTGCACACAATGGTCAGTATGGGTGCATTACCTGTGAAGAACAAGGAAGGGTTGTGAAACAAGGTAAAGGGGCAAAGAAGACTTTTATTAGCAAAATGCTGTCTAGGTATAGTAAAGACTGAAAGGTCACACATGAAGGTAAAAAATGTGAAATAGCAGGAGCTCTGATAACCTTGCAGGACCATAACAGTGATTTGGCATTTATTACTTGCAAGTGTGGAGTAAAGGACTCAACTGTACTAAGAAATGCGTGCGTGTAAAGGTTGGAAATGAAAAGTTTTGCGGAAAGGGATACTCAAGGATGATAAAACACAATTTTTCCTGTGTTATGTTTTCAAATGGCATGATGCTAATTGTTACTTTGTATCTATGTGATCAAAGTAAATGACTGTATTAGTAATAGCTATTTTCTTATAACAAGTCACAGATGGCACTAGTAAGTAATGCCCACGTTAAATTTTACAAAGTTTTAGTGTCGGGTGCAGTAATTAGAAAAAAGAAAGTTTCCCGGACATGATGAGTCAGACTGTGGGAGGTTGAAAATCCCGATTGTGCTTATCAATCTGATCAGAAAGGCTGGTCTATTGAAGATAGAAAGACTGTTGAATTATGGGAACAGTCCATTCAAAAAGACTGATGGCCACTATGAGATGCCAATTCCGTTTAGGAATGAAAGGGTTATTCTTCCTGATAATAAAATCACAGCTGAGAAACGATTGAGATCTTTGAGAAGGAAATTTCTAAAAGACAATGAAATGCATTCGAAGTACAATGATGAGGTACAAAAATTGTTTGAATGTGGGTATGCACAGGAAGTGACTCAATCGGAAATTGACAGAACAGATGGCAAGGTGTGGTATCTGCCCCATCATGCTGTTGTTTACCCACGAAAACCCGACAAGCTTAGGGTAGTGTTTGATTGTGCCGCAATACATGGTGGTACACCCTTAAACATGAACATGCAGCAGGGGCCCAATCTCACTTACAATCTGGTTGGTGTACTCCTGCGATGTAGACCGTTTTCTATCGCCACAATGGGGGACATTGAGGGCATGTACAACCAAGTCAGAGTTCCTCCCAATGACAGAGACGTATTGCGTTTTCTGTGGTGGCCTGACCGAGATATGTCAAGGACACCAAGGACGTACATAATGTGTACGCATTTATTTGGGGGCGTATGGAATCCTAGTGCAGCAAATTTTGCGATGAAAAGAACTGGTATTGATGACGGCAGTAAATATGAATCGAATATATCTGAGGCGATAAACAAAGATTTCTATGTTGACGACTTTGTAAAATCAGTGCCAAGTGTAAAAGAAGCCACAGACATGGTTCATGGTGTGACTAAACTAGTTGCCAGTGGCGGATTTAAACTAACAAAGTGGGTTAGTAACTCCAGGCAGGTTATGGATTTGATCGCATCAGAAGAACACGCTACTCGTTCATCAAAGATAGAGTTTACCTCTGATGAAAATCTACCTGTTGAGTCTGCTCTAGGGGCTAACTAGGATGTTGACTTAGACACAATCGGATATCGGGTTACAGTTAATGATAGGCAAGTAACTCATAGAGGTATACTTAGTGTGGTTAGTTCCATATATGATCCCCTTGGTCTAGCAGGACTATACATTTTGACAGCAATACAGCTCCTGCAAGAAATAAGTAGGCGTGGTCTCAGATGGGACGATCCTGTTCCAGATGATTAGCGTATTTGTGGCAAGGCTGGCTTGCAGACTTGCCTCACGTAGGAGTTATGAAGACACCAAGGTGTGTATCTTCTCTTGTCATGTCCGAGCAGGCTGTCAAATATGAACTCAATCACTTCAGTGATGCATCATTGAAAGGTGTGGGTGTGGCTTCATATTTGAGAGCAGTGGACGGCAATGGCCATGTAAGCTGCGGCTTGTTATATGCTTGTTCAAAGTTGGCGCCAATAAAACAAATGACAGTGCCCCGCCTAGAGTTGTCAGCGGCAGCACTGACAGTCAAAATGGATGCAATGCTTAAACGTGAGTTGACCTTTTCTCTGGAAAGATCAACTTTCTGGACTGATAGCATGATTGTGCTTTCTTACATAGCCAATGAAACAAAGAGGTCTCATACGTTTTTTGCCAATAGAGTGACTCGTATCAGGGATCAATCAGATCCTGATCAATGGGGCCATATACCAAGTGAGTTAAATCCCGCAGATTGTGCCAGCAGGGGTGTATCTGCTGGTGACTTACTTATCCATGTTGTAAAGTACTGCAGCGACTTTTTCTGGTAAACCTCTAAATATCAAAATCCTGCAGTGACTTTAATTATATTTTTAATATTCAGTGATTTTAATCATATTTCTAATATTAAGAATTTCAAAAGTAAGAGGAAAGGGTTAATGGCAGTAAAAGTTGCACACTAGCTAAATTGTAGTTATTTGTGGATAGGTGATGGAACCATCTTATGTAGTATTTACTTTAAGCAGTTCAGATGCACGTGGGTCATTAACAAGTCATTAATCACCACACAGCGAGAAGCCAATAAGACTGTAAAAATACGTCCCCTCATTTTCAAGGTTACTGGGCCACCCTCCAGACCAATAGAAAATGCAAGCAAGTAACATGATAAAGTATTGGGATGTTTGAAATTTGAGCAAAATAACCAGTATGCAAAAAAAAAAAAATTCACACAGACTGACATGGTTGTGTTCCTGCATGAGAACCAAACTTAAAACCCTACAAGGGTGACTGCTCCCATCCCAAGATCACGGGGAAACCCTAATGAATTTTAGATCTGAACTACTTTGTATATTAAAAAGACTGGCAGCCCTCTTAGTTATTTATAATATATATATATATATATATATATATATATATATATATATATATATATATACACATATTTATATATATATATTTCCAGGAGGTACCTTCTCTAGCCTTGCTAGTCCTGGAAAAAGTAACTATACCAAGTTCAAATGTGAGGATATGCTGGAGCCAGGGCCCGTAAGAGGAAAGAAAACAGATGCACAGAAGTACTTTAACAACACTATTATATATGCAGCTTAGTGTGCCAGGATTTGGGCAACTGCGCCCACATTGGCCGACATCAAGGACAAGAAGAGAGAAATATTTTTTTCTAAATTGTATGAACAAAGTCCTCAACTGCGTCTGCATGAAGACCGAGTGTGGAAGCTACTGGGTTTGCGACTGCAAAATAGGCAAAAGTATCTGAAAGATAAAGGGGCTGGGAAACTCAACACCGTTGCTGAGAAAGATTTCAGTAGATCTCCCTCGAAGACCGTTTCTAAGAAGGATTACAGTAGATCTCCCTCGAAGACCGTTGCTAAGAAGGATTACAGTAGGTCCCCCTTGAAGACCGTTGCTAAGAAGGATAACAGTAGATCTCCCTCAAAGACCGCCAAGAAGGATTACAGTAGATCTCCCTCGAAGACCGTTGCTAAAAAGGATAACAGATCTCCCTCGAAGACCGTTACTAAGCAGGATTACAGATCTCCCACAAAGACCGTTACTAAGAAAGATTACAGAAGATCTCCTTCAAAGACTGTTGCTAAGAAGGATAACAATAATACTAACAAACCAAAAAAACAAATCGCCCTGCAAAACAGTTTCAAAACCTATGGCCAAATCAGCATCCACACTTGCAAAACCAGGTGAAGTTAATCCAAAGAATTATAAGGCGATAAATCTGTCAAAGAGAGTTACAAAACCAGTTCAGAGAATGATGGTAAAGGTTCCATCCATCGCATTCCATCCGTCACTTTTATAGTTTTGTTTGACAGAGGGGGGCAATTTTTATTAAATTCAAATGGAGAATTTTCATAGTTCTTACTTTAAATAACGTTTGCATCAAATTGTCCAAAACATCCACATATGTAATAATGGTCCTAACCAAAAGTGAACTTCTGTCTGCGATGGACGAAATTTGTTGCTACTTATCAAAAGTAGCATACCAAAAGCTATTGTATCATGTGAGCAATAAATTTATTATACTTCATACAAATAGGAATTATTTTTGAGATACAAATATGCAGTAGTGAAATAAGTAGGAAACTTATTCCATATATCAGCGTCTCAAAGTATACAGGTCAGTAGGTTATGCCTAAATATCGCATTTTCCGTCCGTCGTGATAAAAGGCAGGGTAACTTGAGTGGTACTCAAAATTTTATGTGATTTTGTGTACCAAAAAGCATTCTTTTCTATTCTAAAACTCCTCTTAATTTAACATTTTCTATTTTCGGCCACTAAAATTGTCCAAGGTTCAAAAACACTTCCATGCAAGAAAATTATGTGCGTTGCACTTGAACTGTCACATTAAAGACCTAATTTATACCACTGATAGTTTTTTGTCACAAAAATCGTCTTTTTTTAAGCCCATAGGTCCAAGAAAGAGTATACAGAAATTATACCCTTGTAGCTTGAATACTTTCACAGGATTTAAGACATATATGTAAACAGTGTCAAATACACAGGCTTTTACCAGCTCCGTCCACCGCGCTGACATTTTGTTGAGTATCTCACTGAATATCAATTTGAGAGTTCTGCCATTGTGATTTATGAAACTCTTGTATACCTCTATACTAATTCATATTTTAACGCATGGTCACTTCTGATAACATATTGAACACATCACATCACCAAATTCTGTCTGTCACAGAAACGACCATTTTGGATTTGGCCCTTTATTTATCTTGACCCAAGGGTGAGATGTTACAAAACTAGCTCACTAGGTCAATTATCTGGTCAGTGGTCCTGATTGTGAAAGGACTAGTAAGGGGGAATACTTCCTGGAATCTACGGTTCCTTTTTTTTGTGTGTTTGTTTCATTTTATTTACATGTAAAGACCAAAAATATCAGGGCTCAGTGTAACTTTTGTAGAGTGGTAGCTCTGAAAAACATCTATAGCTCTAGATATAGCCAATATCCAGAATGAGTCACATACATACACTTTCACTCCCATTGAGTTGTTTTCACGTCTACTCAACTGCAATCATCACGAGCATGAGACATTTTGGTTGCAAAACCACACACCCCTGCCTGAAGTATTTCAGTTTTTGATAGTAATTTGGATGTCGGTTTTCAGCACTAATGCATTATATATATATATATATATATATATATATATATATATATATATATATATATATATATATATGGGCTTTCAGTAGAATCAATCATGGCCGTTAATTGAAGGGAATAGTACTTGCAGAATTAATGGCCATGGTAAGGTGGCTTATGTCTCAAACCATGGCCATGGTTGAAGCTTGAAACAAAAACCATGCCCATTAAATGAGAGAAATATGCTGAATCACGGATTGGACATGGCTTTAAGGCATGAATTCATGGCCATGGTTGAAGCTTCTACTAAAACCATGGCCATTAAATGACATGAATATGTTAATTCATGGTTTTAGATCTGGCTCCTGCCAGAACCATGGCCATTAGTTGGCAGGGAATTATGTAACATAATTTCATGGCCATGGTTGGTGTTCCCTTTAAGAGGAGTTTAAGGGGAGATTCACAGCATCTAATGACCATGGGTTTTTTTGGCCAGGGTTTAACATAAATGGCCATTAGAATTCATGGCCATGGAGAAACTGTGCTGGAAAAAATCCCGATAATTTACACTTGTTTTTGCCATTATATTAATCAAATTCATGGTCGACCCCTTAAAAATAATGGCCATGGTTGGTGTTCCCTTCAATGGCTTTTTAATGGCTTTTTCATGGGTTTTAATGGCCTGTAATTCATGTCTTGTGCCATTAATCAGCCATTAATTTTTAATGGCCAATTCAACCCCAAATGTTCCAGTAGTGCGCGGCAGACGCTCCTCTCATCCAAATGCTCCAGCCCCTGTATTCACTCCCATCTCCCCCGAACGCTCAGGGGCTTTCAGACGCTTCATAGCTTGTATTCAAACGCTCCGCACACACCACAGGTTCGTTCCTTGCCTGGAACGATCTTTTGCTATATTTAAAATTAAAGCTGCAATAGGGAACACAAATCCCAGGACACAAAAAGGCTCCTTCACATCCTGGTTTTAAAAGCGACTCTGGTCATCTGACTCAGATCTACCGGCACATGTTTAATAATAAACAAGTTGTCAAGTGTGTATTGTAATTGACCAGATAATAGCACACTGTGCACCTTACTTTTTTACATGAAAATTTTATATCAAACTACGCGGGTCCAGGAGTGGAATTGAAGTGCCGTAGGGGAGACCGGGGGACTACGGCCCCCGGGGTAATATGGTCCTTTGTGCCTTATTAGCATAGTGGGCAAAAACAAGTGTAAATTGTCGCGATTGCTGCTGGGTAATATATTCCCCCGATGCTCATCTTCAAAGGGAAGCGTATCACAGAACAGATGACATCTAACTTACCATATCAGTCTAAAGTTGCAGTCTCTGAAAGTGGCTGGATTGACAAAGACATTTTCTATGCATGGATTGTTCATTTTCAGAGTATGAGATCAAACAAAGATGAGCCGTGCGTGCTGATTCTTGACGGGCATGGGTCCCACACAAAATCAGTCAAAGTTCTTGAGTACGCTATCCAGAACAAAATCCATATACTATGCTTACCCCCGCATAATACACAGCCTTTGGACAAATGCTTTTTCGGGCTACTCAAGTCCAAATATAGAGACGAATGCCGCAAATTTGTCAAACAAGTCCCAGGAAGACTTGTTAGGAAAGCAGATACACCACAACTATTCAGCAATGCATACAACAGCCTAGCAACACCGGTATTGGGCATTCAAAGCTTTAAAGCATATACCCACTAAACACCGCAATTATCCTCGACTCAGACTTTAGCCCATCACCCTATGTGACAGCGCCTACAGTTCCTGATACAGCGGAGCATATGGACACGCACACTAGTAATAGTGACAGTCCACTTCAAACTCCAAGTGCATTTGAACAAGCAGAACAGGGCACTAGGCGTACTCTAGATTTAGGCCTAGGCCTACCAGTCACAGATGCAACTGCAAGTGGTCTTAACAACGCACATGAGGCAGCAGAAGATAAAACCATTTCTGCAGAGAATAGCGCTAAATTGAACACTGTAGTTGTATTTTTCAAGGAAAAAGAAGCCAATTTATTGCCAAGTTCGAAAACAACCAGGGCTACGAGAACAACTTCAGCTTGCATTCTTACTGATATGTCATACGTATCAAAATTGAAGGAAAAAACAGCACAAACAAGCAGAATTAGGCCACCCTGTGGTAAAAGTAATACGGGTAAAGAAAATCAGCCCAAATCTGCCAAAACAGCATCTCAAGCAAAACCTAGTACTAGTGTAACACAGTCAAACAAAACCAAGCGCTCTAAAGGAAAGGTTTGTGACAGGGATGCCACCGAAAATATCTGTGCACGTTACAGTGGAAACTATTTTGATGATGTGGGTAATGATGCGGAGGACTGGATACAGTGTCATAAGTGTAAAGCTTGGTTCCACGAAACATGTGCAGGGGTTTATGGTAGGCGATACTATGACTTCGTCTGTGATGAATGCGCGGACTAAGTTCCCAGGAAGTTAATAGATTCTAAAGCATACATATATATGTATATATATATATATATATATATATATATATATATATATATATATATATATATATATGTTTTTTTTTTTTCTCTTGGAATGGAAATGGTAAATTTATAAATATTTGATGTGCATTTTTACATATAATTTTACACAACAGACATGGCTCCTATGGAAAGCACACATTTCTGAATGATCGTCATGTGTATGGTCAAAGTTTTCGTATAATTTGTCCAAGGGACCGTTTTCCCCCATATCTGGGGTAATACGGTCCTTCATAGTACTATACTTGCAAAGAAAATCCCACTTGCTGGGCAAACATATTGACGTATAAAC